>AWOL01S0014268.1:11025-26223 GCA_000715115.1 Nicotiana otophora
CCCCAGCATATAATCAATAGGCCTCGTTGGCGTTACGGGCTATCTCCCCCTAACATTTAATCTAAAGGTCTCGCTGGTGTTATGCGCTATATCCCCCGAGCATAATCAATGTAAGCCTGTGAAGGACATTACACATGTTGCAACATCATATGGACTCAAGAGATCATGATGGAATCCATAAACGAAATTACAAACATAATCTGACGCTGGTCATCCATAAGATGGACGGAGGAGCCTAGCCCCATTTTAGGGAGAGACTGAGTGTGTACATGATATTTCTCAAAGGATATTCATTTACAATTTCAAAAATATTACAAGTTTATACATATGATGGAAAACATGTTTGCAAAAATACCAACATATCTAGTTCAAATCCCAATATCAAACACCACCCATACTATGTCTACAAAGCCTGTAAATACAACAGAAGAGTAGAATGGAAGTGCTGGCGACAAGGCCCTGGCTATACCTCAAAGCACAAAATACAACGTCAAATGAAATAAAGCCTTGAACAGAGTAGGGCTCAACAAAACCTGCTGAGTAGAGAGTAAATGCTAATGAGAATCAAGACCGCCCGCTGATACACTACCTGCATCCATTGAAGATGCAGCACCCCCGACAGAAGGTAAGTTAGTACATAAGGAATAGTACTAGTATGTAAAGCTAAATTCCCTCTTACGAAATAGAATGCCAATAAAATAAGGGGAAACACCATGGAAGAAACAAGTACCAATCAATGATATCCTAATGCCAAGTTAAAATATAACCATTTTCATAATACGAAAATAATATATATTTTTGGTTGGGAGAACATTAGCACCGATATACCACCGTATTTTTAGCATGGAGTCCGATCACGCCCGATCTGGTAGGCCATCTCCCCACGGACAGTGTGGTTTAACATGTGATGCAAAAAAAGTTGTTACCAAGAGTAGTACCACCATGTGCGCAACATGGCGTCCGATCTCCACACGATCGGCTAGGCCGCCTTCCTACATATGCCGTGGGGGTTGACTTTCCAATTCACATCTGATATCAATCTCATCCAAATAAGGAGAATAATCACAATCCACCGCAATCCACCCGTACACACTCTCATGTAGTTTCGGGTGTGGGCCTTATGACCCACCCTTCCTCGGTTTGCTAATGATACTCCCAAAAATATTGTTTTTTGTTTATTCACAAAAGGTAACATAAATATAAATGTATTCACCTCATCATCTTTTACATTGTATAAATCTTCATTAGTATTTTCAACCACTCACAACAACAGTATTTCTTTTGCTCTTTTGGCCATTCACAAGTTTCTTTATTCATGGCACGATGACCGTATTTCAAGTTCCACACTTCCATTTCTTTCCTATCATGTATCATCATCATAAATATCAACATATATAATATTCCGGAATACATGTTAAAATCATAAATGAGTAACTCAACATTTATTCTTGAAATACTTTTCCCAAAAAGGGCAATACACAATTTCAACTCACTTCTTTCATTTTCAAGCATATTTATATATTATCAACAATATGAGCTTTTGAAATCAAGGTCTTAAGTATGTATATGAGCAATATGATTTTTGGACGCATGGAGTATTTTTTCCAAGTTAAGCATAATGGACATTCATTTGAAACACGACTAAAAGTAATAACATTTTAATACACATATCATACTTTGCACACGTTCCCGAAGGATAACATAATATGATAAGAGCATCCAGAACACATTTTGAACATACATATATATAAATATATTTCGACACAAGGTTCATTCGGAATAGTCGAATTTATTAGGAACTTGATTCAACCATACTTGAAACTTGCCGAAACATCATGGAATTCAATTCTAAGAGAGTAGTTTAGCCAACATACTTGAAATTCACCCTTTAATAGCACTACGATGGTCCACCACACTAAACAACTTCAATCTACAACAATGCAACACATTTGTACCAATATTAGAAAGATTTCTATATTTAAGTCATTTAGACTTTTTATCAAACATCTAACGTGAATATCTTTTAACAACCTCCTTCAATGGAATATTTTCACCTAATAACCACCCTATATACCAATGATGCACCTTACCATCATCTCTAGGACATCGACAACTTCCATTAGCACACGCATGCCCAACAATTCACACCCAAACCATCAATCGCATTAATTAAACCATTCTACAATCTCTACAACACCAACACAACCCAGGTTAGGCACTTATGGATTCAGATCACCATCCCATAAGTCCTAACATATATTTCATACATAAATAATCCCCATAGAGTAGTTAGAGATGGTAGATATACCTCTTGTAGCGAGACTCTTGAAAATTCCAACTTGTAGTGTTCTTGACCAATTTGGAGATTTGAAAGGAAATATATGGATCTTCAAGATTAATCCTAGATAATATAAGTGTTTAGGAGTAGTAATCAACTCAAAATTACACCAAAAACATTACCTTGGTTCATATGAGGGAAGTATAGGATGGGTTCCCCTTTATATGCAAGCCCTAGCTTAAAGAAATAACTTAGCCCCTCTCTCTACTCGGCTTTGGGGGTATTTATAGGGCTCCTACGTGCGCGGTTGCGCCCCTGATCAAGTGAACGCACATCTATCCGCGCATATAACGCAGAAATACCCTTATATGTGCAGTCGCGCATCTGGGCGCGCATATGGCATAGGTCCGGTAAAATGGCCATAACGTTCTGTAGAAATATCCAAATGACAAACAGTTTGATGCGTTGGAAACTAGAATCAAAGGGCTTTAATTTGATAGATATAACACCACCTAAGTTATTATATTTTTAGAGTGGCATTCATTTGAAGTTGGGTCTTGTGCTAATTGAGACATCCTTTCCACTTAATGTATCCAACTTGTTCCACACAATTGCTTCCCATTCACAAAACTCCTTAGTATGATCCAACACACCTTAAACATATATTTTCATTTCAAATTAATGTTATTCTATCACATAGGTCTCCTTTAATACTCGAATACGCTATCCTCAAATACCGCTGGCGCTCTTTAAAATCCTAAATCATTAGGTAGGAAATTGTAACGAGGCCTTACAATCACCCCGTAATTCCAATTACATTAAGATAAAATCTAAGTAACATTAGACCTAAATTTTAAGTAAAATTATGAATGTAACTTGCGACAACTTTTGTCCACTTTTGTTTCCTAACTCGTTTGACTTTGAAATTAACACACGACTATCATTTGACTAAAATACCTCATAGTAACACCTCCTTGTCATGTTAATCACCCTATTATCACCCCAAAAGTATGGGTTATAACATTCCCAACTTTCTGTTTCGACAAAACTTATTTTCTTCGATTTGTTTAGCATCTTGGTACTTGAAGTTCATGATATTAAATATTTGTAACCGGTAAAGTAACATGATTAACTTACTCTATGTACATTCAGAGATGATCTGCTTTCCGAGCATACATCAACTGACTTACAACGTACTTTTAAACAGGAAAACATGGGGTGAAACATCATTCCCCTCTTTGGAACATTCTTCCTCAAGTGTTGACTGATGTGGTTATCAATCTCATAACCTATAAATCTTACGAATATTTTTATACTGTCCTTTCAATCTAGGCAACTGTTCTATAAATAAATCCAAAGGCCAGGGCATTCCTCCCTTAAGGCCTCTTTCTCACACCACGACCTGTGTTACAAATTCTTCAAATATTGTAATTGTTGCTACCTTCTGTCAAGAAGCCTATACGACTATGTCCTTGTACGCACACCTATGCGACTTTTTTCTCCTTTTTCCTACATCCTTTATCCAATCATTCTAAGACTCACTTTGTGAACATATCATAACTATGACAAACTATCCCTCTGGGCATTTATAGGTATACTGACGTTCTTTGCTTGGTACTTTGTGGAACTTATGGTTATTGCTATATTTTGTTTCATATCCTCGATTATCTTATAGCATTTCTGCATCTTCGGTTCATTATTACTGAGGTCTGCCACCCAAACCTAGGTTGCTCTCTCCTTGCTTATCCTGTATGTATAAATCTAAGTCCTTTAATGATTCCCTATTATGTTCATCTTAAGAATGACAACCTAATCTCATCCTAATTCTCTCAAAATACTAATTTAACATACATTATATACCTTACTATCATGGTCGTGTGTTATATTGTATGGCCCTAGTCTATAAATACAGAGTATTATAGCTTTGACCGTATTTTATCCCAAAATGTCAAACTTCAACGGAACTCATTTTCTTTGACAGTTTGTCCTCTAAACTTCACAAAACTTACCTATCACTAGTTATAAATGGCATAAATACGTATAACCTCAAAAGTAGTCTCATTCCCGAGCTTACGTCGATTAACTTACGGCGAAACTTTAATGTACGAAGAAGCGGGATGTAACATCCTCCCCCTCCCCCCTAGAAACATTAGTCCTCGAATGTTTAAATTTGCCAGATCTACATGACATACTCAGCAATTCTAAATGTGTATACCTTCCTGGGCTATACTCCAATGAATCAACTATCGGGCTCTCATGGGGTTAGGGCACCCTCCCTCCATAAAACTACTTCCTAATCGATTCGTCACCTTTGATTCTGTTAATCAATCTTCCAGGCACTGACACCTTCAGGTTGTAAACTTATTAACCGAATTCTTAACTTTCTATTCCATTATTCTAACTTCCCCAAAATGTCGTGTACTATCCACGGTTTCCTCTCTAGGGAATTAGAGCCATCAAAGTTCTAACTTCTTAAGGTGTTATATCACTCCCCTCTCTTCCCTTAGTCCTCTAATGTTAACTCTTAGAGACCTATGTAAATTTGGCCAGGTCTTCTCTATAATTTGAACTAAAACCCGTATCTTATTAGTCTGCTAGAGTAGTGTTGCGGTCCCATTACTTCTACTCTGGTCCCCACTTTACATTTTACAATCACAGTCTATTGCTCTTGGAATAACATTCTTTCTTGTATAACAAATAATAAGTTTCCTCCTGAGTTCATAATGTAGGAAATTTCAGTGGAGGGATTAATGTACCTCTAACCATCCTGCCTCAATCCTATATGAGAGCTTTGATTAAACACACTTCAAAGCGGAATCCTCACATCCTTATCAGCCACCTACATCCTCTTGGTGTAACAACTCTCATCTTCATTCGCATATCCCATGACATACACATACGAACCCTAATTAACATACTCCGAAGACTATGAACTATTTAGCTCGTCATAAGAGCTGGTGTCCATAACTACCCTGACATATTTTTGAGCCTGGGGGTGACCCGTCTATGCCAATCCTTGCACCACTCCCTTTATACCCCGATCAACTGGCCCTGATAACGAAACTAAAGGACTTGGTGAGGTACAACTCATTTCATCCCATTTGTTGTTGGCAGAATCGAAACTAGTCGAATATGCGAGGTCCAATAGGTTGAAGAGGCTACTTGGGAGGCCGAGGAAGAAATGAAGAAAAAGTATCTTTTTTTGTTTGAATATCCATGTATTTATAAAGTTGTGTTCTATGAAAATTCTAAGGATTACCTTCTATGAATTATGTATCATTTGTACAAATTGACGTTAAGGGTGTTCCTTTATGGTAATATATTACTTGTGAGGCCACAATTGGTGTTGTTTTATATTATGTTATGTCGTTGGATTATGTATATGTTGTTAGGATGTGTTTCTAGGGTTTTCTGGTAGGTGGATGTGCCTAGTTACAAGGGATACTCTTGCGAAATTTTTGGAAATTTGGGGAGTTAGCCAAATTTTGAAACTACTAGTATGTGTGAATTAACAATTGAGTTACATTGAACGCTAATGATGGAATTTGACCCTCATTCAAGGAATAATGATCCTAAGTAGGGAAGAATGTAAAGCCTCGTAAAATTTCGCAAAGGAAAAATAATGTTTCATGGTGCCGGACAAGGCTTACGTGTTTGAGGATTATAGAAATTCTTCGCGGCTCGATGTTTTGGGCTGAACAATGCACTGGAACATGAAGGAAAAGTTTGGGCAGAAAAATGTATTTCTACGGACCACTATGCGGCCGCAGAATCATTGTGTGGACCGCATAATGGCTGTAGAATGAAGCAGGGGCGAGGCAGTTTGGGCGAAAGTCTACGGTGCATTATGCGACCGCAGACTAGTTCTGCGGTGCATTATGCGACCACAGACCAGTTCTGCAGTGCATTATGCGACCGTGGAATAGGTTTGCAGGCCGCGTAGACCCAGGCAGAGTTGTATACTGTTTTTTTGGCACCAATCATATCAGTTCTTCGATCACATATGCGACCGCATACCCTATTCCGGAGCTTCTTTTTTGGGTTTTTATAACCTGACCCTACTTCGTTAAATAGACGATTTGTAACAGTTTTGAGCTAAAATCTGACATTTTGAGAGTGAGAGAGTGATCTTCAACAAATTGTCCTTCAATTCTGGCTTGAATCATTGTGACTATCAAAGAAAACTCACAAGGTCTTCATTCAAGAGGTAAGTTTCTACACCCTAACCCATAATTTTGAAATTATCTGAAAATGCGTAATTAGCAAGATAATATTTTGGTATGAGAGTTGTTTATTTTACATGCATGTGTTATCAAAGGGGTGTAGGAAGATTGTTGAACTAAGAGTGGTAAGGAATGGGTTGTGGGATGATGGAATCCTCCATAAAAGGACCTTGACTTAATGCACACTTAGTGTTTGATAAAATGCTCAAATGAGCTAGAACCATGATCATCTTCCTAATTTTGGTTCAACTTGTTATATTTCTAAAATAGATTGAAGTTGCTAAGAATTCCAGAACATTTTAGAGTTTAAGGAATCTCAATTGAGGTATGTTGGCTAAAAGCTTCTTTAAGAATTCGAACCTCAATATCCTTGTAAGTTCCAAGATATTTATTACAAGTTGAGTATTCCGAATAAGTTTTGTGACAAAGATATATGTTCAATTCGTGTTTCAAATGCTCTTATCATATTGTATTATAAATTGAGGATGTGTTCCAAATTATGGATTGTGTATCTACGTGTTATGATTCCAAGTCGTGATTTATGTGGAAAACTATTATGCCAAATTGTGTAGAGATTGTGATTGGGGTTACACCTCCAACCGCATATATTGGGGTGAGGTGGCAGGGCTGCTTTGTATATGATTTTGGTATTGTTGTTGCACCACCACCCACATATATATATTGGGGTGAGGTGGCATAGCCGCTATTGATACCCAATTTTGCCCTCATATTTTTTCAAATAGTTTATATACCTTAAAAATATCATTTCGCATCATTATTTAGTTTACAAAATCTATACAAACATTTTCTATAATGTTCCAAAATTGTTAGAGCTTTAAAATTGATTTTCTTACATTTAAATTACTTGAATATTTATTAATTACTCCTTCAAATCATTTTATGATGACTTAATCATCTAAAATTATTATTTGCATCCATAACACATTGTTTCAAATGTTTTTACTTGCAATAATAGCCTATATTTTACAACTTTATTGCATTTGTCATTTTATTCAAGGTCGAAATAAGTTTCTACATTTTTTATAATCTTCTACTATCGTCTTAAAGTATTAAGCTGCATATATAGCATTTTTTTTTAACTATTTTTAATAAATTATTTCCCCTTAATCGCTTATTTAAAAACTGGCCCAATTTTAGGCTAACTTTCGGAACAATTTTGGCCCAAACACTTAGCCCACTTACTCTCCTCTTCAACAGTCCAATCCAAACGATCCCTTACCTCAACCCAGGCGGAACCTGTTTCAAATAACCCGCCCCGTCTCCCTTGCGATCCTGGTCGTTGATCTCAAATGATCAACGGGCCATAACATACCTACCCGTTTCTTTATATTCCCCTTAACCAAAACCTAGCCCATTTCTTACCGACCCGCTGCCCTGAAATCACTAGAATCCCCCTCTTTCCTGAAGAACCCTAATCGCCGTCATTCACCAATCCCTCTCCTAATCCCAATAACAATGGGATTTACCCATTATTTACTTACCGTACTTATGTTCCTTCGCTACCGGTCGCTTCTTTACGGTGTAACATAGTACTTGCTCCATTTTTCTCAAATATCAATCTTCGAATCAAGGGAGATCAGCTTCACCCTTCGGTATTTGGACGATATTTCGTCCATATGCATCATGGCAAGGTCATACGAGTTCGATTCAGTGAGGTTTTTGACTATTTTTTGGTTCTCCATCATGAACTAGGGTTTACCTAATTTTCTCCTAATCCGATTAAATTGATTTTGCATGCTATTATTTCCTTATTTACGTTTGATTTTATTGTGTTTCATTGTTTGTTTGCTTGATTTCTAATACTATATAAACCCCTGTCCATTCCTCTTTGAAACTGACTTTTTCATGAGATTCACTAAAGAGCTAAAGGTTGTGACTCTATTATTCTCTCATTCTCTTATTCTATACTTTTGCTCTTGTCCGGCTGAAAGCCAAAGCCACCGGAATTCGATTGTTTCAACTTTTCTTGGTGCGAGCACTGCCCGGGGTTCGTTTGAAGCCTTTAGGAACTCTGACGCACTAAGATTATGGGTTCTATTGCTCTTTGCTGACGTTCAGAGTATTATGGAGTTTGTTCTTTCTTGTTTGTCTATTTGTCAAGTGATAATTGATAAGTTCCTTTGCTTTTGCAATTTATTCTCCTGTGTTAATTATTTCCATATTCATACCTCTGAAATTGCATGACCTAATGTGTTTCTAGACCATCTCTATGTGCAACCTTGTTGATAATGAACTCGTTTTATGATCTGAACATCTTGAGCAACTGAGTTTACCTAAATCTGCCAGTTCTGAGATATGTTTATGCTTAATTTGAGTAATTTGGACTCTCTTAAGTTTTTGTAGCCTAATGTGTTAGTACTTGAATATTTACATTTACTGCTTGGCATGAGTTTGCTTCCTTACTTTGTTCTGGGTTCTTGTAATGACGGACTCGTATCTATAATGTGTCCTAATCTATGACCTTCACTCTAGCTATGACCTGCTCCCATGCTATTTTGTCACTCATTATGTCTTCGGTTTGCCTAATATTGTATCCCCTGGTGATTAGTTGGGACCTTTAGAGTAGCCATCTTAACGTGTGTTTCCTTATAATGTTTGATACTGTTTTGTCTTAGATAAATAAGTTGGCATGTCTACTTTCTAGTGTTGTGATGGATATGCAATATAATTTGGACCCCTAGGCTTTAAATTCTTTAAGTTAGTGCTCTACTGTAGACCCCTAGACATGCACATCCCTTCTCCGTTCACCTTTATTTGTTTAAATCTGTTATGACATGCACATCCCTTTCCCGTTAACCTTTATTTGCTATGACCACTCTTCATTTCATCTTGTCTAAGACTGCCATATCATGCCTCTCCCATCCCTATTCACATATCTTCTTTATTACATTCTTGCATATATTCCACGAATTAAACTGACTCTTTCCTTTTGTCTTTCCTTTCTATATTTCCTATGTTTACCTTACTATTGTATTTACTGCTTTTACATATTTATCATGCAAATACTTAACAATGTCTTATTTCTGCATAAAGCATGTTCCACATCGTACTCCACTCGTGCCAATTATCAACATAGCAGTGCCTGATAAGTGTCTGCAGTCTTCCAAAATTACCTTTTTTTAAATAAGAAATGCTTATCTGCGGTAGACTAGTCGATCAGCGGTGCAATCAACAGTCCCATGCCTTTCCCTATCAAGTTGTCCACTTGGGAATACCGGTCTAGGCCATTCTAGAAACCTTACTCCAATATCAAATGTACATGTATCATGTTAAACCTTGTACGGGTTAGAACATTGTTAATGTAATAGCGCGCTAAGATAAGCCTTGTCCAAAGTCCGATGGGATTTCTACAATCCCAATGGACACTACCATGTTATGTGCATTACTTTGAGAAAATGTGCCAGTCTGCTGATCATTATTGTGTAAGTGGTCGTATCTATAGGGGGAAGGGCTAACTTTATTTGTTTGTAGAAAATGAAGCATGAAGTCCCCAGGTTCGGCATGGTCCAAAACATCCCGCATATGCTACTTGACTGGTGAAAAGACCTTGCTCCTTGTGACTAGAATCATGCGATAAGAGTACTTGGTGACTTGCCTTCTTTGCTTAATACCCAAACAAATAGAGCTTAATTGAGGCTGCTACCATGTTCTGGGATGAGAAAAGAGCGGTCTTCCAATTTTGTGACATAGAAATGACTCCTCCCTTAGAAGAAATAGGAGGTTTTGCTATGTTGCCATGGGATAGTCCGGGGTTACTAGTACCAGAGAATCGCACCCCTCGCGGTTTTCTAAAGATGTTGGGCTTTAAGAAAAATGAAGAATTGCTTTGCTTAAAGAAATACTACATCCCTTTTGGGTTCCTTTATGAGCGTTGTGGGCATAGTAAGTCGTACCGTCTTCATCATAAGGAACTAGGCATTACCTCCCTAGGATGGACGCACCGTCGAGTCTATGTATTCATCATCTGCTTCTTGGGTTTGTTGATATTTTCAATGAAAGGGGGAAGGATTCACACTCATTTAGCTATGGTTGCATGAACTTTAATGGAAGGCATCGAGGGGAAAACCTACACAATCATCCCTATGATCCTAGGTGAACTGTACCGCACACTAGATCAGTGCAAGCAGGGGTTCAGACATTTTGAAGGTTGTAATCTATTATTACAAGTTTGTTTATTGGAACACTTTCAGAGGAAAGAATATTGTCACGAGCTTTTGCAACGTCCATTGTATGACTACATAGCTTACCACCATCCAAAGAAAATGACCTGCATCCCAGATAAGTTCGCACAGCCCGGAAGTGCTGTAAGTTGGGTATGTTTCTTCAGCAATCTGACAGACGAGGAGGTACATTGGATGTTTGAGTGGTTTCCTCATAGTGAGTTCATCTTCAGGTCGAAGGATACTACTCATTTGGTATTGGTCGAGTTGTGAGGCATTTAACCCTATGCTCCTATAAAGGTAATGAGACGGGCAGGAAGAAAACAAGTCATACCTCGGGTTTTCAACATGGTCAGGTACAAGGCAGATTTCAAAGGGGACATCATTCCTTTCAAGTTCGAGGCGCAACATATGTGGAATCAGAAGGTCATTGTGGAAAGAGAGACTATCGAGCCAGACAGGTACCATGCCAGTCATGTGTATTTCTATCCATCATGGTTGGTAGATGATATAGCGGGAGACGGCAAGCCAGGGGTCAATTTGGAAAATAGGATTATCGATGCTGCTGCTGAGGCATATGTCAAGTATAGAAGGCTTTGCAAAAGTCTTTTTGAGACTGAAGCTAGACATCTAGAACAACATAAAGTGGACATGGAGGCATTAAATTAATGGAAGGAAATCGCCACTATGTCTACCGAGAGATTGGAATATCTAGAATAAGGATTGATGGAGCTTGAGGGAAAGATGAGAAAGAGGCTTGCGGATTGTCAGAACACAGATGTCAGTGAATGAGGGTATCTAGCAAAAGCTTATTTATTATTGGATATGTGAGACTCGGGGAACATGATTGATGGATTCAAAAGAGCCAAGCACGGAGAAGGTCCTCCAGGGACCAAGTAGACTAGCAAATAATGTCCTTTATTATTTTCTAGCTTAGTTTTAGATTTAAATTGTAATAAGGCTAAATGCCATTAGTAACCTTATTATTATTATTGTCAATTTAGTGAAGGTTTGGCTCATTTTCACATTAATGAATTGACGCAATTATTGGTATCAATTTTCTCCAAGTCTATGTGTCGCTTAGGCCTACCTCGGGCACGACGAGGTCCCCAAATTATGACGCGAATTATTACATGATTTTGCAAAACATGTTTAATATTACAAGTATTCTTTCAATACCCCTACTAACTTGGGTACCTTTTTCTTTTTATTTCTTTTGATTATTCCCACTTCCCAAGGTTGGTTCGTGCATACTGGCATCATCAGCGTATCACACTAGATCCAGAGGTCCTCCACCTCCTCCTCCACCAAGTGATCCGAAAGGAAAAAGTAAAGGGAAGGGAAAAATGGACGATTTGAGTGGTATCAGGAAGGACAATGCTACTATAGCTGGGAACGTCGAAACTTCAGATGGTCGGAGCACCCAGGCGCAGAATGAACTGGTCTTACGTCTAGAAGAGTAGATTTTTGAGCCAGAAGGAGAACTTGAGCAGGTCCGGAACTTTGCAAACCTCTCTCTCACACTAAATGTACCTGATATTAACCAACAAAATCCAAACACCCAGAACCAAGCACCACCACAAAACCCACAAAACCAAAAACTGCCACCAAAACCTCCTGCACCACACCAGTACCCTACACCTCCCCAAAACCCTAATCCTTCTCCAATACCAACTCCGCAACAACATCATCACCACCCAACCCAATACCCATAGACTACCACTTATCATACTCCCCAAAATATACCACATCCCACTCCTAACCTCCAAAACGCAACAAATGATCACCTTTATGCCCAGATCCCTGGAGTCCATCAAAGCAACCCGATATATGTGGAGACCTTATCCCACACCCCAAAACAAACCCTATACATACCCGAGTCAACCGAGAAGGACCTGCTTATCAAGAATATGGCGGAAGAACTCAAGAAGCTCTCTAGAAGAGTTGAGAATGCCGAAGGTGGTAAAGGCATTGAAGGTTTGAATTATAAAGACTTGTGCATTCGGTCATATGTAGAGCTGCCGGAGGGATACAAACCTCCTAAATTTGAAATGTTCGATGGAACTTATGATCCAAAAGTGCATCTGAGTACATATTGTGACAAGCTTGTAGGAGTGAACAAAAACGAACAAATCCACATGAAACTGTTCATGCGAAGCCTCATAGGAGATACATTGTCCTGGTATATCAGCCAGAATCCGAAGAAGTGGGTCAGTTGGGTAAGCATGGCGTCAGACTTTATGGAAAGGTTCAGGTTCAACACCGAGAACTCACCAGATGTTTTGTTCATTCAAAACCTCAAAAATAAACCAACAGAGACCTTCCGTGAATATTCTACTCGGTAGAGGTCTGAGGCTGTAAAAGTCAGACCAGCACTCGAAAAGGAACAAATGAATAAGTTCTTCGCCAGAGCTCAAGACTCGTACTACTATCAAAGGTTGGTGGTTATTGAGAACCACAAATATTCCGACATCATCAAGCTAGGAGAAAGAATAGAAGAAGGGATTAAAAGTGGGATGGTGATGAATTTTGAAGCACCGCAGGCCACCAATAAAGCCTTACAATCGGAAGGTATCTCGAAGAAGAAAGAAGTGGGTGTTGTAATGGTGACCCAGGGTCCTAAGTCTCCCCTCAATACCAAACACCTCTNCAGTCTCCCCTCAATACCAAACACCTCTACCTACATACCAAACGCCTCCACCTACATACCAGCCTACACCCTCATGTATCAACAACCTGCTACCACCTACAACACCTATAACACTTAACCCGCATATTATCATTCACGACCACCCGCCCGCCACAATTACCAAAATCCAAGACCAAACTTCGACCGCAGACCACCTAAACGATATACCCCAATTGCTGAGCCCATAGACCAACTATACGAGAGACTGAAGGATGCGGGTTATGTCACTCCTATTCCTGCCATTGCCACGGAGAATTCTTCTCAGTGGGTGAACCCCAAAAACAAATGTGCCTATCATTCAGGCATGAAGGGTCATACAATTGATGAGTGTTGCAAACTGCAGGAAAAGATTCAGACATTAATCGACACTAAAGTCATACAGGCAAAGTAGGCTGCACCAAATACTTATAACAATCCTCTCCTGGATCATCAAGGTGAGGGAGTGAACATGATATAGACTGGTGAGGAATGGGATCCAGAAGGGTCAACTGGACTCATTCAAGAGGGAGATGATCCAAAAATATCTCTGGACACCCTCACACCCATTGTAGTACAAACCAAAGTACCGTGTGAAGTCGAGGTAACCACACCCTTCACTATGATATTAGCTCCCACGCCATCTTACAAGTCTGATGCCATCCCATGGGATTATATTGCAGAAGCAAGGAGGAAAGGAAAAATAAAAATAGAGGAAACAGGTGCGGCACAAGGCATGACTAGAGCTGGCAGAGTTTATACACATGGGCACTTGGGAGGAACAAGCAAGGATGCTGCATCTAAGTCGCCGGTTGTTGAGACTGGCACTGATGACCTTTGGAGAAAAGTACAAGCAAGGGAATACTCTGTCGTTGATTATCTGAACAAAACTCCTGCTTAGATATCCATCTTGTCACCGCTGCAAAACTCTGAGACACACAGGAATGCCTTGATGAAAGTGCTGAGTGAAGCTTATGTACCCTCCGACATCACTAGTGGGGAGATGGACAACATGGTCGGGCAGGTACTGGAAAGCCACAAAATTCCTTTCACGGGGATGAATTACTACCGGAAGGACTAAGTCATAATAGGGAACTATGCATCACAGTGCAATTTGAGGATAAGTTCATCGCCAGGGTCATGATAGATAGGGGTTCAAGTCTCAATATATGCCCATTGACTACTCTAAAGAGGTTGGGTAAAGACCTACATGATATACATATGGGAAGTATGATTGTGGATCCCAAAGAGCCACAATCGGAGAAATCAACCTCAACCTACAAATGGGCCCGACTTGGTTTGATGTTGAGTTCCAAGTGCTGGATATATCTGCTTCCTATAATCTATTGTTGGGATGACCCTGGATACACGCCGCTAGGGCAGTGGCTTCTATTCAGCATCAGGCTATGAAGTTTGAATAGAATCATCAAGAAGTGATTATCCATGGGGAGGGAAGCAACCACATCTACACCAATCAGACCGTTCCAGACATCGAGAATAGGAAGAAGATGGGTGGTGTCACGACCCAACTGGAGGGTCATGACTAGCACCCAGGCCATACTTGCCGAGCACCAACGTACATTTTATCTATCCTTCCTTATTATCTTTAAAGGGCCGACAAGATCAATATAAATGGTAGACATGGATCATGAACATCCAACAATGAAAGATAATGTCATGAACATACATAACATGGGACGACAAGACTGTCAAGAAACTATATATAAGGTACGAGCTACCATGCTGTCGTGAAAGACTATACAACAAAAATCAGCCGACAAGGCATTCCAAACCATACATGAGTTGACACCTGTCTATGAGCCTCTAAAGGAACATAAGTGCTACAACATT
>AWOL01S0014273.1:0-10545 GCA_000715115.1 Nicotiana otophora
AACTCACCAGTTAGCAGACTAATAAAGAATATGACCTTTACTAATTAAATAGGTACCTTAGTATATACCCTTAAATATTGCGTGAAGACTCTCTTTCATCAACAACACAGAAACTATAAGTTGAATATTGTTTTGACTAGTGCAAAATAGGGTGCAACAACATGGCGACTCTGCTGGGGAATCATACTTAGGCTCTGACCTTAGCTAAATTAGACTGAATTTGGCACATAGATGCTTTAACTATATTTAATTTGCCATTACATACTTATCTGCCTTACTTGTTTCTTATGCTTGCTTATTATCATGCTTATTATTGTTACTCCCTTATCTGTTACCGCTTTATATATACTGTCATCACACTTCTTCCTATCGAGTCTTTGCCGTACACTATCACACACGATGATACGCGAGGGTTGTCTGTTACACCCCTCCGAACCTTCTTTTTAAAACTCTTTAGTTTGAGAGAATGGCTTTGTCAGGTCAACTGACATAACTTCTCTCAGTCTTCAGTACAATTCGAAAGTAGGAAACACTACATTCTAGCAAAATAGATCATAGTGCATAAGCCTTAGGTGAGTCGGTCCTTGGCATCGACACACAATTAGGAAAGCCACCCTAATATCAACGGGTCATGCTCCCAACTACATGACTTATGTGGAAAGATGAACAATCCTGATGAGACACCTAAAGTCCTGAAGCAAACACTTACCAAAACCTTTCTTTACCACCCTTCAGAAATGGAAATCAACAAAACATCCCCGAGATCAATATTATGATGGGAGCGCCATACAAGTTGAAGGAGTGGCGGGAGAATATCCGCCAAGAACACGAAGATGAGATTCGGACACACCTGGGGGCGCTGACCACTTTGCTAAACATCCGAGTAGACATGGTGCTCACTCGCCTGCTGATAGAGTTCTAGGATTTGGCTAAGGAGGTGTTCAAATTTGCTGATTGTGAGTTAGTACCAACATTGGAAGAAGTTACTAGCTTTATGGAGTTGCCATTTATAGGGAGGAGACCAATACTACCATTCACTATGCCTGGTTACAGGTTCCTAGATGCTATAGGTTTGGCTAACAGTTGAACTTTAAGAAATATCGAGGATGGAAGTGTGAGCCTAGATCAGCTATTCGATAGGTTCGGACATCGTGGAAGCTATGAGTGGTATTGAGGGAATTTCAATGTCATCAAGCAACGTGGGAGAGTCTTAGGCCCATCACTTTATCATTGGCATTGTTGGGATTGTTGGTCATCCCACAAAGAAGAGGTCAGATCAATATCAACTTGTTACATGTGGTTCTGGCGACCTTCCGTGGAAACCTCCAAGCTACTCTAGTACCGATGGTGCTAGCTGAGATTCTAAGGGATTTGTCTGCATGTGCATGAGAGTATGATTTCCTTAAAGGTTGTAACTTGCTACTTCAGATCTGGACCACATAACATTTCTTCCAACAAGAGGCCACCATTGACTACTTTGTGGGCATCAGCAACATGATCCGTAGCCACAACGAGAGGACAAGACATTGACAAGATGAGTGGAGAGAAATGTTGACTAATCTAAGTGGAGAATGGGTCAATTAGAAGCTGTCATGGTTAGGCGGGAGGGAAATCTTAAGGAATCTTCAAAAATACTTCATTGAGCTGATATGACTTGAAGGCATCCAACCATACTCACCCTTGCGGGTTCTCAGACAGTTCGAGATGATCTGGGATGTGCCTATATGGATGAGGACAACACTATATGAGGATGAGTACAACGAACATATTCCAATACCAAAGATAAGAAGGCTCCAAGAAGAGTGGAACGATCTGGTCACAATGCCGATGGGTCAAAACTCGTGGTGCATTTTGGAGTATTATGTCTGGATCAACAAGGAAGACGAGCTAGCCCGACCAAGTAGAGAGGGTATAGCCTGGCTGGAGGACGCAGCGGCTGCTTTGCAAATCTACCATGAGATTCAACCACATTACCTTGTGACTACCTCGATGCAGCGTCAAGTGGTCCTAGGATCCATCGATCACATATTGCCACCTGCTGAAGACAATAACCGGGTAGTGGAGTGCATCCAGAGAGAATATGAGACAGATACGGAGGGAGATCCAGGAGAAGAGTCTGAGTTCAATAATGATGAATAAGAGTTTGAAGAAGATCCATAGGAAGATCCGGAGGAAGATCCATAAGAAGAAGAGGAGATGGGGAATGATTCTGGGGATTGTTACTAGATGTTGGTTGATTTCCCCTTCTTTCCCACTGTGTATCTTTATCCCAAGTTTTCTTATATTTCCCGAATGGCAAGTTGTCATGCCCATGCAGTTCTAAGAATATCAAAAATTGTGATGTAACCTCTATTCCCACTTATCTCAATCCAAACATTATCAATGAAAACAAAATTTTCTTCGGATCTAAATGTGTCAAGTCTAATTGTTTGTCAAACATTCGCGATTTAGGCCCGCCTCTGGCAATGAGAGGTCCCACAAATTCTAGGAAAATGCGCTTTCTTAATTACGTGAATAAACTACTATGTGTGATCTTCTACTTGAATAAATGAAGAAACTAACTTGTGTTTCTTTTTCTTTCTTTTTCTTTTCTTATTTTATCATTAATACCCAAAAAGAAAGTTGGTTTGTGTCTACCCGAACCTAGCAGAATGTAAGGCCCCGTAAAATGTTGCAAAGGAAAAATAATGTTTCGTGGTGCCGAATTGTGCTTACGTTTCTAATCTAACTGCTTGGACTTTTTGGGTTGAACAATGTACCGGAAAGTAAAGAAAAGATTTGGGAAGAAGAAATGCACTTCTGCGACCCACTATGCAGCCGCAGAATCACTCTGCCAACTGCATAATGGATGCAGAGTTAGACAGATATGTGCTGGGTTAGAAGCCATTCTGCGACTGACAATGCGACCGCAGAACTGTTCTGCGGTTCACTATACGACCGCAGAACAAGTCTGCGGACCGCAAATCCAGGTCGATTTTTTCCATTTTTTGGCACCAATTCTGCGATCGCATATGAGACCGCATATCAGTTCTACGATCGCATATGCGACCGCATACCCTGTTCCAGAGCTTTATTTTTGGATTTTGTTAACCCGGCCCTACTTCGTTAAATAGATGCAATGGACCATTTTGAGCTAAAATCTGACATTTTGAGTGTGAGAGAGGGCCCTAGAATGAGAAAGTGATCTTCAACAAACTGTCCTTCAATTATTGCTCAAATCTTTGAAGATTAAGAAGGAAAACTCACTAGGTCTTCATCCTAGAGGTAAGATTCTACACCCTGGCCCTTAATTTCGAAATTTATCTAAGGATGGGTAATTAGCAAAATAATTCTTAGGTATGTGAGTTATTTATTTTGCATGCATATGTTATCAAAGGGTGTAGGAGGATTGTGAGCTACAAATTATAAAGAGTGGGTTGTAGGATGATGAAGTCCTCCATAAAAGGACCTTGAAACCTTAATGCACACCTATTGTTTGATAAAATTCTCAAATGAGCTAGAACCATGATCATCCTCCTAATATTTTGTTCAATTTGTTCTATTTCTAAAATAGATTGAAGTTGCTAAGAATTCCGGAATATTTTAGAGTTTAGGGAAGCTAAATTGAGGTATGTCGGCTAAACTCTTCTCTTGAAATTAAATCCCACAATATTCATGTAATTTATGTAAGTCCTGAGTGACCCATTATAAAATTAGCTATTCCGAGTAAGTTTGTGTTGAAAGATATATGTTCAATAAGTATTCCAAATGCTTTATTCATGTTATTTTATCAATCGAGGGTGTGTTCAAAATATAGGGGCTGTGCATTAAAAATGTTCGACTTAATGCCAAGTTCAAACGAAGGCTATTATGCAAAATTTTGTGAAGAATCTCTACGTGCCTTAGATTCTCAGTTGCTCTCATATGTACTATACACCTTGATTTGAATTATTATTGTTGTTGTTGTTGTTGATGATGATGTTAGAAAGCGGAAAGGTGAGCATGAAATACTAAATACGGCCAACGTGCCAAGAATTGTTTTATAATTATGGCCACTAGTGCCGATGAAATGAAAAGATGTGAAAGAAGTATGAAATGTGATGATTGATATAAAAAGGTTGATGTCTGGAATAAGACAACCTAGCCGATCAGGTCGTAATCTGACATCATGCCGCACACATGGTGGTGATTGTGCTGGAAATTGTAATTGAAATTGTGATTGTAGTTGATGTCCCTAGTGAGATGGCCTAGCCGATCGGGTCGTGATCGGACTTCCGTGTTAAAAGTGCGGTGGTATTGGTATTGACAATGATTATGGTTGATGTCTCTAATGAGATATCCTAGCCGATCGATTCGTGATCGGACTCCGTGCTAAAAATACCGTGGTATTTGTATTATGAACATTGGTATTGTGAACATTGGTATTGTGAATAATGGTATTGTGAACGATGGTATATCGGTATTAAGAATCTCCAACCTAAAAATATGGAAATTTACTTGAAATTTTATGTGGTTCTTAACTTGATGGTTTGGAATTGTTCGAGGCTTCTATTGATTTTATGATTATTCCTCCTTGTAATATTATTCATTCTATTGAGAGGGTGTTTAGTTATACATACTAGTGCTATTCGACGGTACTAACTTCCCTTTTGCCGGGGGCGCTGTATCTTTAAAGGATACAGGCGGTTCCACAGTAGGAGACATTGATCAGTGACAACGGTACACCCTCTTCCCAGCTGACTTGGTCAGCCCCACTTCATTCCGGGGTCATGTATCTTTTATTCCTTATGTATTGTGTTTTTGGTATAGCCGAGGCCTTGTTGCCGGCATTATAATCATACTCTTCTTTATCTATAGAGGCTCCGCAGACATAGTATGGGTTGTGTATTGGTGCTGGAAAAGCCAAACTATGTTATGTTGTGGTTGTATTACTTGTTCCATTTGAGACTTTAAAAATGATAAAACTATTGGTAATAAATTAGTATTGTAGACATGGTCACTTTTTTGTCTAATCAATGAAAATATGTATTATCTCCATTCACTCGGTTGAGCGTCGGTCGTGTCACGCCCCAAACTCGGGGAGCGCGACCGACGCTCAACCGAGAGAGCCTGGCCGAGAAAGCCTATTAGATTTCCTTCTACCCAAACTCATCCATGAATAAAGAGGAGATGTACTCCATTAATCATTCACTGAAAATATTTTATTAACAACTTCCTTTTTCATTCTCATTAGCAGTTTCATTCATAATTTCCAAAATATTACGAGTTTATAGAATTAATGAAAAACATGATTTCCAAATACCAACATTTCAAGTTCAATTCCCAACTTCAACCACAACCCACAACCTGTCTACGGAGCCTCTAATACAATAGAAGAGTAATATGAAAATGTCGGCAACAAGGCCCCGACTATACCTCAAAACACAGTACATGAGAAACAAAAGATATATGACCTCGAAATGAAGTGGGCCTCACCAAATCGGCTGAAAAGAGTGTACTGCTATCACTGATCAATGTCGTCTGCTGTAGAACCACCTGCATCCATTAAAGATGCAGCGCCCCCGGCAAAAGGGACGTTAGTACTGTCGAATATCACTAGTATGTATAGCTAAAAATCCTCTTTAGAAATAGAATGCCCATATAAGAAAGGGCAACACATAGAAATAGCAAGTCACAATCAACAATATCCAATAAAACATAATAATTTTCAAAATGCAAACTTCATATATAAAGTTTGGTTGGGAGATCATTAGCACCGATATACCACCGTCTTTGTTAGCACAGAGTCTGATCACGCCCGATCGGCTAGGCCATCTCCCCACGAACAATGTTGTTTGACATGTGATGCGAAAGAAAGTTGTTACCAAGGGTAGTAACACCATATGCGCAATATGACATCTGATCTCCACCCGATCAGCTAGGCCGCCTTCCCACATATATCGTGCGGGTTAACTTTTTAAATCCCCAAAGGTTCCAGTTTTATCCCAATTAAGGGGAATAATATCACAATTTCCCAAAGGTTCCAATTTCATCCCAAATAAGGGAAATAATCACAATCTACCCCTACACCGGCACATGTAGTTTCAGGTGTGGGCCTTATGACCCACCCTTCTTCGGTTTTGCTAATGATGCTCCCAAAAACATTTTCGATTTGATTTGCAAACAGAAATATCATAAATACAATTGTATTCACCTCAATATCTTTCACATTGTATAAATTCTCATTAGTATTTCCAGTCATTCACAACGACAATATTTCCCTGGCTCATTAGGCCATTCACAAGATTCTCTATTCCTGGCACGATGGCCGTATTTCATATTCCACACTTTCACCTCTTTAAATTTCAAAGATCACCATCAAGTATCAACATATAGGATATTTCAGAAATCATATACTTCAAATCCATTTGAAATGGAAACTTCAAACACAAATGGTTTCTTCTCAAAGAATGAGGCATACCATCCAACAATAAAAACACACATGAAAACTATAAACAATCAATACACCATTTATTCTTACAATGCTCTTCCCTAGAAATGACAATGTACCAGTTCAACACATGAGTATATAGAACTCGAATCACACTAGATATATTTATATAGCAAAGCATTAGTTAAAGCAACCACTAATGGGCATGAATTGAGTACAAAAGCTTTTAGGTAATTCTATCTTCGAAGTCATTTTTAAACAATTGAGTCGAGGCTCATTTCATATTCTTTATCGCATCTTCTCAAATTATTTGCACTACTAGATACAATCATAACTTAAATTCTTGGAACGTTGGCCACACTCTATATCCCCAATTAACTTATTTCACTTCCAACCGTCTTTATATATTATCAACAATAAGACATTTCCAAATCAAGACTTTAGGTACACATATGAGCAATTATGAGTCTTAAGAATATTGAGATTTTCTCACACAATTTGGCATGCTATCTTTCATTGAAACACGACTCAAAGCCATAACCTTTTAATACGCAACCCATACTTTGAAGCTTACGAAAACATTATGGAATTCAATTCCAAGAGAGAAAGTTTAGCCTACATACCTCAATCGAGCTTCCTTAACTCTAGAATGATCCGGAATTCTTAGCAATCCTGATCTATTTTGAGACACAACAAAATTGAACCATAATTAGGAAGATATTCATGGTCTCAGCTCATTTGAGCATTTTATCAGACACTAGGTGTGCAAATATAACCACAAGTTTCTTCTACAAGATTTCCTTCACTCCACAACCCAATCCTTACTTATTTCAGCTCAACAATCTTCCCACAATTCTTATTGGTACATGCATGTATAAATAATAATCTCATACCCATGAATTATACTCCTAATTAACCATCTTCTACCCAATTTCAAAATTGAAAATTAGGGTATGGAACCTTACCTCTTACATGAAGAACTTGTGAGTTTTCCTTGTTAATCTTCCAAGATTTGAGCTAGACTTGATGAATAATTAGCCTAGGGTTTCCTCTCTCTCTAAAACACTCTCCCTTCTCTCTAAAACATCAGAATTTTTGCTAACAAATGACCCTTTGTGTGTATTTAACGAAGTAGGGTCGGGTTGTAAGAATTCAAAAATGGAGCTCTGAAATAGGTTTTGCGGTCGCATATGCGACCGCATAATGGATATGCGGACCGCATATCAGTCGCATAATTATAGACCAAAACGATCAAAAATTTGTCCGTGTATGCGGTCACTATGCGGTCCGCATAACTGTTATGCGATCGCATAATGCACCGCATAACAGTTATGCGGTCACATAGTCGACTGCATAATTGCCCCCAGATTGGCCCTTCTCCTGCTCACTTCTGTGGCCATTATGCGGTCCGCAGAGTGGTTCTGCGGTGGCATAATGGACCGCAGAAATGCGTTTTTTCGCCAAAAATGTTCCTTTACTTTCCGGTGCATAGTTCAACCCAAAAAGTCCGAACCGTGGCGAGCTTGCTCGCCGTGAATATTTTATACCATCCTCAAACACGTAAGCTTACTCTGGCATCAGGAAACCTTGAATTCACTTGCAAAATTTACGGAGCTTTACACTGAAATACTTCAAAATTTTTCGGGGTGTTACATTCTCCCCCGCTTAGGATCATTCGTCCTCGAATGAGGGTCAAAATCCGTCATTAGCATTCAATGTGATTCAACTGTTGGTTCACACACACCAGTAGTTTCAAAATTTGGCTAACTCCCTAAATTTCCAAAAAGTTTGCCAGAGTCTCCTCTATAACTGGGCCTATCCACCTACCGGAGTAACACCAAAACAATTCCTAACAACACATCCACAACTCATCAAAGCATCTCTATGTATATCAACATCACTAATCTCAACATTACATGCATTACATTATCTCAAGCAGCATCTGGACAAGAATCACACATATATAAATCGTAACATAAAGAGAGTACCTTTCGATCCACAATCATTTAACTATACACTCAAGTGAGAACATTTTATTTCCTTAACACTTTTGGCCCTCAATGTGGCCTCCTCGACTTACAGGCTTCACCATAACACATTAACGGAGACAATCTAAACTCCCAGACTTTTTTAACAAGGATAGCAAATAGTTGCTTTTCACAATCCCATTATCTATTAACTTCACCTTATTAGATGCGGACACATGAAACTTCGGGTACACGGAGAAAAGTAATAGGGAAATATCATACTCATAGTTTGGCCTATTTCCTTCAAGGTTTCATAAGGCCTAATGTGACCACATCTACTTTACCATTATTAACAATTCACATAGCATCCTCATGGAGAAAATATATTGAGAATAACCCATTCATTTTCTTCAACTCTAGATCTCCACGCCGAACATCCAAACTAAATCTTTGGCAACCTCCAACAATTCCTCTAAGATGTGCTAGCATGAATATGACCATAAAATTTTCTATCCAATATATTTGATCATGGAATGATGCTTCTTCTTTGACATGTTTGAACCCTTAACCCCATAGGTTTACTGAAAATAGGAACAACGATTTTGGGGCATGACAAACTTGGTATCAGAGCCTAAGGTTTTAAAGTGTCCTAGGATGTCTCGGAGCCGTATCTAGTAGAGTCCTTATTATAGGTGTCTTGTCGACCACATATATAATTAGGATGCTACATGGGCATTAAGGAATAATACACTTCTTTCATGTTCTCGATCATGCGATAACACTGATGGTAAGATCGTTCCTTCTTTAACTCGTGCGTTACTTTAACTTTTAGTACATGTGTAAGGCCCCGTAAAATTTCGCAAAAGAAAATAATGTTTCGTGATGCCGAATGGTTTTTACGTGTTGAGGATTATAGAAGGCTCAGACGTTTTGGGTTGAACAGTGCACGGGAAAGTAAAGAAATTTTGTTTCCGGAAAAGTGCATTTATGCGGTCCATTATGCAACCGCATAATGACTCTGCGGGCCGCATAATGGCCGCAGAAGTGAGCAGGAGAGGGCCATTCTAGAAGCAGCTATGCGGTCGACTATGCGACCGCATAACTATTATGCGATGCATTATGTAACCGCATAACAGTTATGCGGACCGCGTAGTGACCGCATACACAGACAGTTATTTTGGCTATTTTATAACCAATTATGCGACCGGTATGCGGTCGCATATGCGATCACATACCTTGTTTCGGAGCTCAGTTTTTTGGTTTTTAAAACCCTACCCTATTTTGTTAAATACACTATTTGGGCCATTTTAAGCCATAATCTGATATTTTAGAGTAAGAGAGAATACCCTAGAGTGAGAAGGTGTTCTTCAACTATTGTTCTTCAATTATTGCTCAAGTTTTGGAAGATTAAGAAGGGACACTCACTAGGTCTTCATCCTAGAGGTAAGATTCTACACCCTAACCCTAACTTTTGTATTTTGTGTAGAAATGGATAATTAGCAAGATAATTTCTGGGCAGGAGGGTTGTATATTTTGCATGCATGTGTTATCAAAGGGTGTAGGAAGATTGTTGAACTCCAAATGATAAAGATTGGGTTGTGGGATGATGGAATCCTCCATAAAAGGACCTTGAACCTTATTCCACACATAGTGTTTGATAAAATGCTCAAATGAGCTAGAACCATGAGCATCTCCCTAATTTTGGTTCAATTTGTTATATTTCTACAATAGATTGAAGTTGCTAAGAATTCCGGAACATTTAGAGTGTAAGGAAGCTCAAGTGAGGTATGTTGGCTAAACTCTTCTTTAAGAATTGGAATTCCCAATATCCTTGTAAGTTTCGAGATGTTGATTATTTATGGAGTATTCCGATAAGTTTTGTGATGAAGATATATGTTCAATTCGTGTTTCAAATGCTCTTATCATATTGCATTATAAATTGAGGATGTCTCCCAAACTGTGGATTTTGTATCCACATGTTATAATTTCTAGTCGTGATTCATGTGAAGGTTATTATGCCAAGTTGTGTAGAGATTGTGATTATGATACACCTCCACCCGTATATATTGGGGTGAGTCGGCATGACCGCTTTGTGTGGGGATTATGTGTCACGACCCAACTGGAGGGTCATGACTAGCACCCGGGCCATACTTGACGAGCACCAACGTA
>AWOL01S0014276.1:0-15414 GCA_000715115.1 Nicotiana otophora
GTCTTAACACTTGCTAATTGTCTTCACATGTTTAGTTGAAGTTATTGTCCTCTCTATTCCTTGCTCATTATTTAAGTGATGAGTCCCTTACTTGAAGTTGCTATTTTTTGGAATATCTTATTGTTGAATTTGGTATTGAGTTAATCACTTTCGGTCACTATTGTTAAGACTCCTGTGCATATTGTGGTTTAGCCATGGGCTATTTATTTTTGGAAACTCTATTATTGTTGACTTCTTTGGCAATTTGTGATATTGGGCACTTGAGGTACAATTTGTGATATGTTGTGATATTGATACGCATGCGGTGGTATTAGGATTAGGGTCGAAACGCATGCGGTGAGATAAGGTGTGCTTGATGCGCGTGTTGCTAGCCGGGGAACTACTTGAAGCCACGCGGTGTGATAAGGTGCGCTAAAACGCGGGAAGCTATTTCGGGAAAAATGATTTTCAAATCTATATGCAATACTCTCGCGGTGATTTAAGGAAAGATTATGATTTTTTTGTGATATGAGACTATGAGGCGGTATCACCTGTGTTTTAGTTGCTTTGTATCCTTGGCGTATTATTCCTTGTTTTCTTCCGTGTTGCCTTAATTGCCTTAGTTTAGTGTAGCTATTCTTGGTATATTTTCTTCATTATTTCATTTGCATTGTTTATCATTATAACACTGTCATATACCTATTCTTGTCACTTACTGAGTATCGTTGTGGTGTACTCATGTTACGCTTCTGCATATCTTTTGTGCATATCCATGTACCTCTTGCCAGCCTAGGCACCAGTGAGTAGAGTTCAGATTTGGAAACTTCAAGGTATACCTGTGGGCGTCCGCGTTGCTCGGAGTCACCCTCTATCTAGTTCTATTTCGTTTTCCCTTTTATAGATACTGTTGTATAGGGATGTTCAGTATACTCTTATAGAGCTTGTGATTTGGTCTCACCGAATTTTGGGAGTATTGTTCTGTTGAGTTGCAGAGTACTTTTATGCTAGTTGTTTAGTGATTTGAATGTTTTTATCATTTTCTCAGTTAAATTCTGCATGAATGTTTGGCTTGCCTACTCTTAGATACTAGGTGAATTCACGACATCCTACGGAGGGAAATTGGGTCAGTGACAAGTTAGTATCAGAGCCCTAGGTTCGTAGGTGTAACGAGTCACTAGAAGGTTTAGTAGAGTCTCACAGATCAGTATGGAGACTTTTGTACCTAGCTTCGAGAGGCTATGGAACTGTTAGGAAATTTCACTTCCTTGATCCCTTATCGTGCGAATTTCTTGACTTCGGATTTATGAATCTATGTCTTTCTATTCTCTCACAGATGGTAAGGATACGCATCACTGGATCCGATGATCAGATACCCGGCCCCTGCTAGAGTCGCGAGAGGCCGGGGCTGATGAAAGGTCGATGAGGGTCATGTAGTGCAGCCAGAGCACCTGCCCGAGCTGCAATAGAAGAGCCACTAGTAAATCCAGTTGGGAGGTAGGCATTTGCGGCTCCTGTTGATACCCCTGCACTTCAAGAGACTCTTGCCTAGTTCTTGAGCGTATTTGGTACTCTAGCTCAGGTGGGGTTGATTCCACTTGCACCGACATCTCTGGCTAGGGGAGGAGCATAGACGCATGCGGCCCATACCCCAAAGCAGGGATTCTATGTAGAGTAGGTACTAGAGGTTGTACCAGTGCAGCCAGTTATCCCAGTTCAGCCCGACGTTAGGGCAACAACATATGAGGAGGAGCAGCTTAGGCTCGAGTGGTACAAGAAGTTCCATCCTCCTACTTTCAGTGGCCTAGTTACCGAGGATGCACAGGGCTTTCTGGAGAAGTTCCATAGAACTCTCCCTACCATGGGTATAGTGGAGACGAGCGTGGTTGCTTTCACTACTTTCCAGCTATCAGGACCAGCATACCAGTAGTGCCACCGAATTCTCCCTACTCATATAGGCTCCGGTTTTAGAGATGTTCCTGAGAGCGTTTGTTCCCCCAAAACATTGGGATGCATGGCGTGCGGAGCTTGAATAGTTGTGCCATGGTGCTATGATCGTATCAGAATATGCTCTCACGTTCAATGAGTTTTCCAGGTATGCACCTGCCTTGGTTTCCACAATTAGAGATCGAGTCCGTCGATTTATCAAGGGGCTCAACTATGGTATTAGATTCATCATGGCTCGAGGGTTGGAGACTGATACTCCATACCAGTAGGTGGTAGAGATCACATGGGGATTGGAGGATTTGTGGGGCCGAGATAAAGAGAGGACAGGGAGCCCAAGAGGCCTCGGGATTCTGGTAGATATAGTGGTGCTCGTGCCCCAGTTGCAGCCCTTCATGGTAGAGGCTGTGTAAGCCATCCAGTTTATTCAGCACTTCCATCTTCCAGTGGTATTCCGGCTACTCCCATGTCTTAGGTTGCCCATTATGCACCGCCACTATCTAGTGGACCTCCAACACGGGGGGCTATCAGCGGTCTGTCAAGCCGACCAGGCCCGAGCTAGTTTCAGCAGCCATGTCCTCCGATATATTGTTTTGAGTATGATGATACATGTCATTTGGTAAGGGACTATCCTAGACTCTAGATGGATGCACTTCCATATACTACTCAAGCTCAACTTAGTCTAGAGGGTCCCCGTGGTTATCGCACTAGTTGCCACTCCACCTGCTCAGCCAGCTAAGGGTGGAGGTCAGGTGTGTAGGGGTCTCTCTAGAGGGGGAGGCCAAGACAGATGTTATGCTCTCTCGAGTAGGACGGAGGTGGTTGCATCACACTCAGCTATTAGAGGTATTGTTCCGATTTGTCATAGAGATGCATCAGTCTTATTTGATCCAGGCTCCACTTATTCATATGTATCATCTTACTTTGCTCTGTATTTGTGTATATCCAGTGATTCATTGAGTTCTCATATCTATGTGACCACGCCCGTGGGAGATTCCATTGTTGTTGACTGTGTGTCTCGGTCGTTTTTAGTTGTTATTGGCAGGTTTGAGACCAGAATTGATCTATTGTTGCTCAATATGGCAGACTTTGATGTTAATTTGGGAATTTATTGGTTGTCGCCCTATCATGCTATTCTTGATTGTCACTCCAAGATGGTGACATTGGCTATGCCATGTTTGTTGTGGTTGGAATGTAGGGGTGCTTTGGATTATGTGCCTAATAGGGTGGTGTCTTTCTTTAATGCACATCGGATGGTTGGGAAGGGGTGTGATGCATATCTAGCCTTTGTGAGAGATGTCAGTGTTGATACTCATACCGTTGAGTCGGTTCCAGTAATGAGAGACTATCCAGATGTATTTTCGTCAGATCTTTCGGGCATGCCGCCCGATAAGGTTATCGATTTTGGCATGGACTTGTTGTCGAGCACTAAGCCCATTTCTATTCCACCATATCGTATGGCCTCGGTAGAGGTGAAGGAGTTAAAAGAGCAGTTGCAAGAGTTTCTTGATAAGGGTTTCATTCGGCCTAGTGTGTCACCTTGGGGTGCTCAGGTCTTGTTTGTGAAGAAGAAGAAGGATGGTTCTATCCGCATGTGTATTAATTATTAGCAATTGAACAAGATTAGAGTAAAGAACATGTATCTATTGCCATGTATGGATGACCACTTTGATCAGCTGCAGGGTGCCAGAGTGTTCTCAAAGATTGCTTTGCGGTCAAGCTATCATCAATTGAAGATTCAGGATCCGAGTATTTCAAAGACTGCTTTCAAGACTCGGTATGGTCATTACGATTTCCTTATGATGTCATTTTGGCTGACCAAAGCACCAGCAGTATTCATGCACTTTATGAATAGTGTATTTCAGCCCTATCTTGACTCATTCATCACTGTGCTTATTGATGACATCCTGGTGTACCCCCGGAGCTGGGAGGTTCATGAGCAGCATTTGAGGATTGTGCTTCAAACCTTGAGAGAAAATAAGTTGTATGCAAAATTTTCAAAGTAATAATTTTGGCTTGACTTGGTGGCATTTTTGGGTTATGTGGTTTCAAATGAGGGGATCAAGGTAGATTCGAAGAAGATTGAAGCAGTGTAGAGTTGGCCCATACCGTCTTCAGCCACTAAGATCTAGAGTTTTCTTGGTTTGATAGGGTATTACCATCATTTCGTAGAGGGTTTCTCATCTATTGCTGCACCTATGACCTGATTGAACCAGAAGGGTGCTCCGTTTAGATTGACCAAGAAGTGTTGGAGAGCTTTCAAAAGATCAAGATTGCTCTGACTATAGCCCCAGTGATGGTTATGCCTACGGGTTCAGGGTCTTACACTATGTATTGTGATGCGTCACGTATTTGCCTCAGCGTGGTGTTGCTGCAAGACGGTAGGGTGTTTGCCTATGCGTCTATACAGATGAAGGTGCATGAGAAGAATTATCTTTTCCACAACTTGGAATTAGCAGAAATTGTTCATGCCTTGTAGATTTGGCGGCACTATTTGTACGGTGTCCCTTGTGAGGTTTATATCGATCACCAGAGTCTACAACATTTGTTCAAATAGAAGGATCTTAACTCGCAACAGCGAAGGTGGTTCACATTTCCTAAGGACTATGGTATCACCATTCTATATCATCCTAGGAAGGCCAATGTGCTGGCCGATGCCTTGCGTCGAAAGGCATAGAGATTGGGCCATGTAGCATATCTATCGTCAATGGAGAGGCCATTAGCATTGGAGGTTCAGGCCTTGGCCAACCAATTTGTTAGGTTGGATGTTTCGAAGACGTGTTGAGTTCTGTCTTGCATAGTTGCTTGGTCTTATCTATATGATCGTATCAGAGAGCGTCAGTATGACAACCCCCATATGCTTGTCCTCAAGGACACGGTCCAGCACATCGATGCCAAGAAGGTTACTATTTGGGATTATGGTGTTTTATGGATGTAGGGACCGCTATCTGTGCCCTATGTTGATGGCTTGCATGACTTGATTCTACAGGAGGCCCACAATTCGTAGTGCTCCATTCGTCCGGGTTCCGCTAAGATATGTCAGGACTTGAGGCAGCACTATTGGTAGAGGAGGATGATGAATGACATAGTGGAGTATGTAGCTCAGTGTCTAAATTGTCGGCAGGTGAAGTTTGAGCATCAACGGCTAGGTAGGTTGCTTCAGAGGCGTGACATTCCCTCGTGGAAATGGGTGCAAGTTACCATGGATTTCGTTGTTGGCATCCCACAGACTTAAAACAAACTTGATGCAGTATGGGTGATTGTGGATAGGAGCCAAGTTGGCTCATTTCATTATAGTAGTACTTATTCTTAAGGGCAACTGGCTCAGTTCTATATTCGCCTGATTGTCCGACTTCATGGCATGCTAGTATCAATCATCTCTGACAGGGGTACACAGTTTACGTCGCGCTTCTGGAAAGTCATACAGCGTGAGTTGGGCACACGGTTTGAGTTGAGAACAATATTTTACCCTCAAACGAATGGATAGTCCGAGCGCACTATTGAAGTGTGTGTATTGCTAGATATGAGGTTAGTTTCTGTATTCGTTAATTATGATATGAGGTTAGTATGGTGTAGATTGCTAATTTTCAAGTAAATGATGCCATGAAAAGAGTTGAATTCAATTGAAGTGGAATTGAGTAAAAAAGTGTAAAACAAGTGCAAATTCCTTCAATGATTCTGCATCTGCAGAAAAATGTGCGCTTATGCGACCTTGCATTTGCGTGGAGAAGGCTGCATCTACAGAATTCAAGAATTCTTCGCTGGGATCGCATCTGCAAGTGAGGAAACGCATCTACGGTCATGCTTCAACGCTTGATGTCCGCACCTGTGATCGCGCTTCTGCATGTGTAAGTCCGCTTCTGTGGAGTAAATGTTTTCCATCAAAGGTCGCTTCTGCGAGAGGCTATCCGCATATGCAGAATTGCATCTGCGAGGATCCCTCCACAGGTGCTGTCAACGGGCTTCACCTATGGACAATTTTGGAATTTCACATCTTCTCCATTCCAAATCCACTAATACACGGCCTAGCTTATTGGAAACACATCTTTGGCTTAATTTTCAGTCTCATGACTAGAGAAGACAAGTTTGAAAGCTAGGGCTCTTGCACACACACTTGGGTCTTGAAGATTTGGAGTTTTTGGTTGAGAATTTCTTACCAATTTATGTTCATTTCTTCATTTCCTTGCCTTGTATTGAATATCTAAGTGTGTAGTATTTTTNATTTCTTACCAATTTATGTTCATTTATTCATTTCCTTGCCTTGTATTGAATATCTAAGTGTGTAGTTTTTTTAACCAACATTTGAATCTTGTTTATCGAAATATTCGTATTTAAAGTATGGATTAAATACCTTGTTGTGCTTATGTATTGAACGATTTTTATTTATAATGAAGTGAGTTACTGTTTTTTTAATTATTCTTGTTCTTTAATGTTTCTAAAGGGACTAGATAACCCTATGACTCGCCCATTAACTTCAAATTTATCTTGGGAAATATAATTTGGGGGTGGGAAAAATTAATTAACAAGAACTTGAGGCTTTAACCCTCACTTTATAGATTCTACCTAGAGACATGATTGAACTACTTGTAGCCATATTCGGGTGAGCTTAATCTCATAGTTGTTTTAGGGATAATTCAGTTAGGAAGTCTTGTTAGTCTTTGGAAGTGGCTAATATAAAATTATTATCCGAGGCTAATTAACATAAACTCACTCATATCTGCAAAATCGTGAAATTCATTGGATTGTTACTTGAGTGTAATTCCCATTGCATCCATGCTTGTAGCCATTAATTATTTTACTTTCTTTCTTGGTTAAATTGCATTTTTCGCATTTAGACATAAATATTCCCAAAACCATTCTAAGTGTTTGGCTTAGCATAATAAGTGATAATTCTCTTACACGCCTAATCTCCTACATATTGTTCTATTTAGGATTCGACCCCGCATCATAGTTAGGTAAATTATATTGCATGCGACCGTGTCCATTTACTTTTTAGAAGTTGATTTGGACGTCATCAACTATTCATATATTGGAGGATATGCTTCGTGCCTATGTTATGGAGTTCGGGGTTTCTTGGGATCAGTTCTTGCCGTTTGCAGAGTTTGCCTAAATTAACAACTACCAATCGAGTATTCAGATGGCTCCGTGCGAGGCCTTGTATGGGAGGTGGTGTTGGTCTCTTGTGGGTTGATTTGAATATACTTGATCCATCCTTATCTCACCGCATGTGCATCACAATGAAATGCCTCCCTTAAGTCACCACATGCGCATCTCGCCACCTTTATACCCCACACAACATCAATCAGCCCACACATCATATTCACATGTTCCACAATATCACAAAACAACAAAATCAATACTAATGTCAAAATAGTCTCACAACTCAAAAATAACGTGCATAAGGACAATACAATAACATAAGAGTGTCATGCCCCAAACCTAGGGAGGCGTGGTTGGCACCTGATACCGTGCTGGCCCGACCAAACCGATGTGTAACACATGATCGTTCGACCAAAACTAGAACATACATAGGTCGAGTTAACGAAACTCATTCCTTTTGTAACTATCATGGGCCCACATGGCCACCACTCAAAATGTACAACTGTAAGTGGGAAAATACTGTATCAATGAACCATCTTTCTTAAAAGATGAATACATATGGGTCTTCAAGGCCTCTGACATACCGTATAAAATGAACCTCTGTCTACAAAGCCTCTAAGATTATTTGAAATCAAATGGGACAGGTTACCGACTTACCCAAAAGTCTGTAGCAAAACTCTAACACGATGGCTCATAGACTCGGCTGCACTCCGAATGAGGTGGAGTCTTACCGATCCTTCGCTGAATGCTAACCTCATCTATTATGAGGGTTCGTCAAACTAATTATATATACCCACATGCATGAATGCAGCGCCCCAAAAAAAGGACGTCAGTACGAATAATGTACCGAGTATGTAAGGCGGAACTGAAACATAACTATAAGTCAACATTAATTAAAGACATATATGAATCAACCTGAATCTTTGAAGTGCCACCATATATACATACTTAGTATACTTATATATATAATGCTTCTCTTTGAGATTATTATCCATATCATATGATGCATGATTGCCCAACTGATCAATGGTGACTTCCCAACTGATCAGTGGTGACTGCCCAACCGGCCATCGCACGGTGGTAAATGTATGACTTCCCGACCAGCCGTAGCTTGGTGGTAAATTTGTAACTACTCAACCGGCCGAATCTCGGTGGTAAATGCATGACTGCCCGACCGGCCATAGCTCGGTGGTGAATGAATATGCCTGTGACTGCCCAACTGGTGGTAACTACCCGACTGGCTATAGCACGGTGGTAAATGTATGAAGATGCATGTATCACTATATTAAAAACATTAACATCTCTATCATATACCTCAATAGGGGCTTAGGAACATACTTAGACATGCTCGAATATCCCTTTATAGGAATGAATAACGTAGATATCCTTAACTGCTAAGAGTAGAATCACTTATGGAATAACATTACGTTTACATATCGCTACATGTATCATGCCAAAAGAAATGAGGGATAGCCTTAACATACCTGGACCGATTCTCTTGATAATTCCTCTAACACGCGTCTTTTGTGATAAAACACGTAATGGAGGATCGAAGTAGGGAAAAATATGTATGATGTTCTTCAGAAAGATTATAACGGGCTCCCTTTGAAAACATCCATGTAAAAATACATATATTTTCTCAACTTCTAATTTTCCTAATCTTATATAAAAAGTACAAATTTCGTACGCTTAATATTTAAAATGGTAAAACGATAACCTTTTTTTTCTTGTGAGAATATAACTTCTATCTTTATAATAAAGAATATCTCATAAACTTTCTTATATTATGTGTATAATTTAAAGAATATTCGAAAGTAGTAATATTAATAACTATATAAAATCATATTTTTCAAACCTGTTTTACAAGAATGTTTCATTCAAAATACCATATCAAATGTATATAACGGTATCAAGGTTGTTAAACTTACGGGGTCTTATAATAACATAATCACAAATCCTTTATAACATTGTGAATGATCTTAATTCCTTCAAGCTCATATGGATTACTATGACTCATCCTAGTATTAAAGTAAGGGATGTATAATATAGGAACTAGGAACTTGAGCCAACCATGCTTGAAACTTACGGGAACATCATGAAATTTAATTCTAAGAGAGTAGTTTAGACAATATACCTAGAATTTTCCCCTTAATAATACTGCGATGATCCACTACACTAAGAAATTTCAATCTACAATAACAACATCCAATGGGACCAATATTAGTAATAAATTCCATAATATAGGCCATTTAGGCACTTTATCAAACACCTAGGAGGCATGAATCTCTACATCTCTTAACCATAGAATTAGTTCATCCAACTACTACCATTTACCAACAATTTATCCCACCATCACTCTTAAACAATTCTTAAATTTCAACATCACATACATGACCATCCATCCACACCCAACCAACAAAATTCCATCACATAATCACCTTTCAATCTCCACAATGGGTATGTATTTAAATTGGAAACTTAAGGCTTCCAATCACCATACCATAAGTTATAACACATGTTTCATACATAAATAATCACCATAGATTAGCTAGAGATGGCAGACATACCTCTTGTAGTGAGACTCTTGAAAATCCTAACTTGTAGGGTTCTTGACCAATTTTGGGGATTTGAATGAAAATCTATGGATCTGCAAGATTAATCCTTGTTAACATAGGTGTTAAGGAGTAGCAATCAACTCAAAATACTCCAAAAACATTACCTTGGTTCACGGAAGGGGAGTGTTGGGCGGATCTCCCTTGATATGCAAGCCCTAGCTCAAAGAAATGACTTAGCCCCTCTCTCTACCAAGCCTTGGGGGTATTTAATGGGCTCCTACATGCGTGGTCGCGCACCTGGGCAAGTGACCACACATTTGGTCGCTCATCTTAGGGAGAATTCACTCTATGATGCGTGGCCGCGAATCTGGGCAGGCATATGGCGTAGGTCCGGTAAAATGGCCATAACATTCTGTAAAAATAACCAAACGACAAACGGTTTGATGTGTTGGAAACTAGACTCAAAGAGCTTTAACTTGATTGGTATATAACCTCCTATGTATTTATAGTTTGGAAGCAGCATGTGTTTGAATTAGGATCTTGTGCGAATTGAGACATCCTTTCCACTTAATATATCCAACTTGTTCCACACAAGTTCTTGCCATTCACAAAATGCCTTAGTATGTTCCAACATACCTTAAACATATATTTTCATTTCAAAATGATGTAGTTGTATCCCATGGGTCTCCTTTAATATCCAAATATGTTATTCCCAAATACCATTGGCTCACTTTAAATCTTAAATCATTAGGAAATATTTAACAGGGCCTTACAAAATCGACTCTCAAACCTCAATTTTTTATTTTTAGAAAACTTTTGTCAGAAACACCAATTTCACTCATTGATTCATCAATTAAATGCTAAATAAAAGATGATATTAATATAAAATAAACAAATCCGAGTCAGGAAAAAAAACCCAACCCAAATTGGTGAAACATTTCTCAATATCACCTCAAACGGAGCTCCCAATCTCAAAATATTAAATAATGAGTCTAAGTTCCAAGATCCCTTTTAAAAACCAGCTTCAAATGTCGCATTTGCGATCTGGGATACACAAATGCGAACTCCGAAAGTGCGGCCCATTGATCGCAAATGTGAAGCCTTCTAAAACCAGAGGATGTCGCAAACGCGAGCACTGACATCGCAAAAGCAAAGTTTCACTCTAGCAGTCAACGTTGCAAAAGCGACCACAAGGTCGCAAAACTGACATGCCCAGGCCCCAAACCCCTTCGCAAATGCGACTGATACCTCGAAAATGCGAGGCTTGTAAATGCGAACTAGTTCTCGTATTTGCGAGATCTGCAACACTGAAAGAAGTGCCAAACTTTCTAAAACACGTCCGAAATTCACCCGAGCCCTCAAAAATCACAAATGAGCGTATGATTCCTACCAAACTAACTTTGAATGACACTAAACCTTAGACACAAGTTTCAAATGATAAAATGGATCTATTTCATGTCCCCAAACAAACATTTGTTCCCGATAGACACTAAGTTAACTCATGGTCAAAATTAGGAATTTTGAAACCATCAAATTGTCAACTTTCAGCAAAAAGAGCCAATTCATCCTAGGAACCTCTAAATTCAATTTTGGGTATATTGTATAAGTCCAAAATCACCATACAAACCTAATGGGACCATCAAAATACCGTTTCGGGGTCATTTCCACAAAAGTCAAACTTGGCCAACACTTCCAACTTAAACTTCCAAACTAGGAACTATGTATTTGAAATCAAACCAACCGAATGCCAACCAACCATCCCCAAAAGTCACAAAACCATAAATACACAGAGAGGAAGCTTCAAAGGGGAAACAAGGCTTAAATACACAAAACAACCAGCTGGGTCATTATAGTTTCCAATCATCATTTGAATTTCCAAAATAAGAATTTTTATAACAAATACAGAATTATTCAATAACATAAAATGTTTAATTGTTATTTCATACAAGTATACATACAAGTTGGTATACCCCATATTTTCATACATAAAAGTAAATCATAAGTTAATTGATGCGTCACTCCCCGACCTTGGGGAGCACGATCGGCGCTCGCTGAGATAAGCAAGCCTGTAAAATGCCTTCTATCCGAACTCACCCATGAATAAAGAGAAGATATATCTCATTAATTAAACAATGATAAGGTTACATGAACAATCCAAATTTCATTACCGTTAGAACCTCATTCAAGATTTCTTAAAATATTACATTACACATTCATAGTTTAGAAGTGGAAACATATGATACAAATACAACATTTTTAATTTGACTTCCAAAAACAAAGGTACCACCGACGCTATGTCTACGGAGCCTCTAATATATAAAAAANACAATCCAAATTTCATTACCGTTAGAACCTCATTCAAGATTTCTTAAAATATTACATTACACATTCATAGTTTAGAAGTGGAAACATATCATACAAATACAACATGTTTAATTTGACTTCCAAAAACAAAGGTACCACCGATGCTATGTCTATGGAGCCTCTAATATATAAAAAAAGAGTAGCATGATGGTGCTGCAATCAGGCTCCGGCTATACCTCAAAACAATATACATAGCATACAAGAGATACGAGACCCCAAAATGAAGTGGGGCTCATAAAGTCAGCTTAGGAGAGGGTGTACTATTATCACTGATCAATACAGCCTGTTGTGGAACCACCTGCATCCATTACAGATGCAGCACCCTGGGAAAAGGGGATGTTAGTATGTATGGAATAGTATTAGTATGTAAAACTAAACACCCTGTCAATAGAATGAGTAACTGTAAAAGGAGAAGGAAATATGAAATCAATTAGAGCCTCAAACAGTATAAAGGTGTCAAGTTAGGGGAAAGATAAGGGGAAACAATCTCATCACAACAACACGGGGATTTACCCCTTAATCACTCCTACACTGGCACGTGTAGTTTCGGGGTTAGGTTATTTTGAGCTTCTCCTCCACAATTAGGTATACTAACTTGCAATTGAAACATTATTTTAAATCACAACACCTTTTGTACATTGATCATACTAGATTACATTCTCGGAGGGAATCATTTTATGATAGGAACATTTTGAACACATTTTGAGTACATATAAATTCCAATGCAACACTTATTTTAGGATTATCAAATATATTAGGAAGGACTCGGAACATGAGAAATAAGAAGTTGTGCCAATCACAATCGCAACATACAAGGACATCATGGAATCTGATTTCTACAAGAGGAGTTTAGCCAACATACCTCGCTTGAGCTTCCTTAAATTACTACAATGTTCTGAAATCCTAGCGACTTCAATGTATTAGAAAAATGACAAATTTGAACCATAATTAGGAAGATATTCAGAGTTTCAAGTCATGTGAGTATTTTATCAAGCAGTAGATGTGCATTCAGGTTGCAAGGTTCTCCTATGGGAAATTCCTTCATCCCACAACCCAACGTTTATCCAGTTGAGCTCAATAACCTTCCCACCAACCTTGATGGTACATGCATGCATAAATAACAATCAAGAATCACACTTCTAATTACCTACTTTCTGTCCAATCCCAAAATTAAGGGCTAGGGAATAGAATCTTACCTCTTGGGTGAAGACCTTGTGAGTTTTCCTTGTTGAATTTCAAAGTTTGAGCAAGGGTTGATGAACAAAGTACTTGGGGATTCATCCTTTCTCTCTAAAGCACTCCCCTCACTCTAAAATGGTAGATTTTTGCCTTCTAAACGAGACCCAATGGCTTTTAATAAATTGGGGTCGGGTTTTAAAAAGCAGAATTTGGACCCTCCAAACTCAACTCTGCGGTCGCAGAGTGCACTGCAGATCAGGTCTGCGACCTGCAAAATGGATCGCAGAAACAATCCCAAAATCTGGTCGCATAATGGACCACAGAAACGCTATGTTCTGCAACAATATTTCTTCAACTTCCCAATGCTCTATTCAACCCAAAAAGTTCGTACCTCAGCCAGCAAGCTCGCGGCGAAGATTTTCTACAACTATCAAATTTATTAGCCTACCTCGGCACCACAAAACCCCTAATTTTAGTTAAAATTTTACGTAGCCTTACATATTCCCCCGCTCAGGATCATTCGTCCTCGAATGATGGTCAAAATCCGCTATAAGAATCTAATGTGACCCAACTATTACTTCACATACCAGCAGTTCCAAATTTTGACTAACTCTCTAAATTTCCAAAAACCATAGAATATGAAAACTAGTCCTAACAGCATAACCAAAACATTATGATGTAAAATAACATGGAAACAACACCGGCCACAATTCCATAAGCATTACATTACCAAGAAGGAGTATCCTTCACATAAGCTGTTCAGGGGGAACATCATTTGTAGAAAGTTAGCTTTTAATATCATAGACACAACTACATAGCTATTCAAACAAATGAGGATACTTCTTTTTCATCTCTTCCTCGGCTTCCCAAGTGGCCACTTTGACCTATTGGTTTCACCATTACACTTTCACGGATGCAATCTCTTTCTTTCTCGGCTTTCAGACTTGCCTATCAAGAATGCTACCTGGAATCTCTTCAAAAGTCAATTCCTCATTAACCTCTATAATCTCAATCGAAATAATGAGCGACGAATCTCCAACCACCTTCTTCAACATAGATACATGAAACACCGGGTGCACTAAAGAGATCTCTGGAGGTAGTTCTAGCTTGTAAGCCACCTGACCAATCTTCTGAATGATTTTGCACTGTTTGACATACATCAGAATTAATTTTCCTATATTACCAAACCGCATAACCCCCTTCATGGGGGAAACCTTGAAGAAGACCCAATAATCATCTTGGAACTCCAAATCCCTATGACGTACATACGAGCAGGACTCCTGACGACTATTGAGAAAAAGCCATGGTCTTATGTTTATGAATCCCCTCCTTCAACTGTACCAGCAATGGATGGTCATATTGCTTCTCCTTGACTTCCACAACAAGCGATGATTCGCCCCTATTTTGCACAATAATCCCTCCTTCACTAGAGCCCGTAAGACGAACCCCCAAACTAGCAAACCGATGAACTTCGTTGGGGACTTAGGTGAAATTTTACGGGGTCTTACACGATGTAAGTTGTGTGGATATGATCCAGACGATTTCTCTAAATGGATAGATAGAATCATGTCCGACCATGACTGCATTGTGCATAAAGATATTTAAGCTAGAAGTCTGTGGTGGTTCAAAGATCCTTTCACAAGTCAGTGCCCGTGGGATATTGAATGTTCCTATTAATAATGCCTTGACGATCCAACAAAATACTACCAAGTGCTCAAAAAGAAAAAGTGCAAATCATCTACAGAATGTCTTTGAGAAAGGTATGTAAAAGGCGACCCATAAGTATGAATAACTATTCCGCTATAACTCTCAGGAATGGCCAAAATTGCTATAGAAATCTAACTAGCTAATAACTCTTGGTTGGGAACATGACGAGGCAACCACTTTTCCCAACAATCCTAATGTTCTAATGTATAGCCTTGTTAGCGCAGTCTATATCCATGATTTTCCACCTATTGAACATTTCATTAAAGATGGTGCAGATCATGCCCCAAAGATCCCCAAAAAGAATATTTTTTTGCCCTCAGGAGGAAAGCCACCTTCTAGTGACATTGAAGCAACAATCAATTGGCAGTCCGAAAATTCTATTTCTCAAAATAGAATCTTGTAACACCCCCAATTTGGGAGGTATGACCGGCACCTAAGGCCCATGTGAACCAACGACAGTTCTTACATTCTTTTTATCCATAATATCTGGCCATTGAGGCCTCCAAATATTAGCACTATAATTAACATGTGAATAACTATTTAGCAAAATAAAAATTAGTATCTAATACATGATCATCACTGTCACTAG
>AWOL01S0014280.1:0-10138 GCA_000715115.1 Nicotiana otophora
TTTAAAAGCTGAAAGTCAAGATTATTGCATTCAACACTCGGACTAGAGGGGATTTTGAGGAGATTTTCATCCCAACTCCATTGGTTAGTAGATTTTAACTAGTTTCGATGAATTTCCGTAATCACCCATTGATATTTAACCTTAATCTATGAATTTTTTGGTAGAAATTAGAGATTTTATAAAATTGAGATTTAGACCTCAAATTGAGGTCAGATTTCAAAACAAATTACATAACTGGGCTCGGAGGTAAATGGGTAGTCATGTTTTGGTCCGAATCTCAGATTTTGACCAAACGGGCCCGGGGTTGACTTTTATTGAATTTTTTCAATTTCTTTAAAAATTGTATCTTTTTCACTCATGAGTAGTTTCTAAAGCTTATTTTAAAATATTTGGATTATATTTGGCTAGATTTGATTGGTTTGGAGGCTAATTCTATAGTAAAGACTATAGTTGAGTGTTGATTTGATTTCGGAAAGAAGTAATTATCGTGGTTAACCTTGACTTGAGGGAATTAGGACTTGATTGAATTATTTGCTAATTGATTTATGTGTGGGGACGGTGAATATACAAGGTGACGAGTGTATATACGTAGTCACAGATTAAGCATGCGGGTTGGGATATTTATTTATTATTTTCAATTATTTCATGCCTTCATTTAATCCATGTTATTAATTGTTAAATGCTTTAATTGTTACTTGTCTTTACTTGTTAAATTCATGCCTTTGTCTGTTACATGCCTTAATTGCTAATTGTTTTCATATATCCGTGTCTTTATTTATTGACTGTCATTACTTGCCTTTTTACCTTGTGTGTTATTAGATAACTACTTTTATCCGCATTATGTCTTTAACTAGGTAATTCTTTTATTGCATTTTATTTGAATTACGCCGTAGTTGGTTGTAGATGTTCATTTATATTATTATTGTGTGGGATCGGGTTGCACGCCGCAATGGTTATTGGTATTATTGTGTAGGATCGGGTTGCATACCTCAACGGATACTCGTATTACTGTTTGGGATCAGGTTGCATGTTGCAATAGTGTTCATATATATATTTGTGGATCAGAGTGCACGCCGCAATGGTAATTATATATATTTGTGGATCGGGTTGCGCACTGCAACGGAAAAAATTTGTTATTTATATATAATTATGGATCGGGTTGCGCGCCGCAACATAGAAGACAAATTTTACTGTGTTTAACTGTTGTTATTGTATCCGCGCTGAATTGAGTAGTTGAGCATAAGTGTTATTATGGGCCCTCTTTTATGTGTTTTCATTTCCTCTTTTATGTTAATTTCTTTTTTTCCTCTAGTACTGCTATTATTTCATTCATATTCGCACATGTTTATAGTAGGTGCCTTGTAGCCTCGTCACTACTTCGTCGAGGTTAGGCTCGGTACTTACAGAGTACATGGGGTCGGTTGTACTCATGCTACACTTCTGCACTTCTTGTGGAGATTCTGGTGTTGGTCCCAGTAGCAGCTAGCGGGGGCTCACTCGGAATAGCTTTCTTTCACAAAGACTTGAGGTATAGCTGCACGGCGATCACATCCCTGGAGTCTCCTTCCTTATCTTGTTCTACTGTTTATTTTATTTCAAACAGTTGTATTTTCATTTAGACATTTGGTTATAGTACTTCTAGTATGCTTGTGTACTTGTGACACCAGATTCCAGGATTGATTAGTTAGCGTTTGGAGTTAATTATATCTGGTTTGAAACTCTACAGCTTTATGTATTATTAAACTGTTTTCAAATTGGTTTTAAAATGATTAGTTGTGTACTTATGTTGGCTTACCTAGCAAGTGGACCTTAGGCGCCATTACGGCCTCGCGGTAGGAATTTCGGATCTTGACAAATAACCAATGAACATTTTTTATTAATAGGAAAGTAAGAGCAAGCAGAATAAACAAGAATTTGAATAGAGGAGGATTTGCATTATGTAATAGATGCTTACTATGCTGTGCAGAAATTAAAAGTTGGAGTTGATTCCTAAAAGGATCACCCAACTAATTGAAATTGTATAACAAAGGTGCTTTTCTTTATTTTGTCCCCGAAATGTCACTTGTCTGTAGTAACTCTTCACTTATTTTTCAAATGATTGAGTAACCTTTTGGGGATGAAATTTAAAAAAATGACTACTTGAATGATCATTTGAGGAATTAACTCCAAAAGTGTAAACCACCTACTTTTGCATTGTCCGCTAGTAGGAGTGCATGCAATATGTTCTTGTGCCTTATTTGGAGTGCTTTGGTGATGCTCTGTAATCTCAAAGAGGCTTTTGACGCTTGGAGAAGACGAAGAATTGATAAATCCATTAGAAGCATATGACTAATGATACTTGTCGGTATCATTTGGACCATTAGGATTTAGGATTGCTTTTAAGAGCCAAATGTTTGACAAACCTTTTTGCTTGGTGTAACTGAATGACAAAAATAATTCTATTTTTTTTTAAATTTTCTATGATCCTTAAGTTTTTGCTAGGAGAAATGTGATCTAATACAAGAGCTAACTCATTTTCTGTAATTCTTTTGCATCTTCTGGCTGCTATATGACTTTACCTGATTAAAACAAACCAAAATAATGAGAACTCAATGATAACAATGAGCTAAAAATAACTGTGCAAATGAAGAACATCAAACTGAATAAATGCTAACTCAATAAGTAAGAATCACTTATCACCGTAACAAAGCTTACTTATTTAACAACCAAAACAAGAAGATAAAAAGGTAAAAGCACAATGGAGTTTAAATATAATTAACAAATTGTCTCACTTTTGCTATAAATTAAATGGGACACCTAAGACCTGTAGAAACAGATACTTAGAAGTGAATGACTAAGTTTTCACTGACTGTATGGTATCAATCCCTAAAAGAATTGTAGTAGTAACAATTAATCTTGGAGACGGTAAAATTGTATTTTTAGTAGAAACATTAATAGATAAAAGTTTCACAGTACTTTGAACTTCTCACCCAAAGAAAATTATCAACAAGATAATTAGGCAAAAAATACCTCTTAAAACAAAATCGTATCTTACTGTTAGATAATTAGGCCAAACAAATAGCCTCATTTATTTTACTACAAGCTATGTCATTCAAATCAAAATCGTAAATGCAGATCTAAACTTAAAAAGCAAGGAGAAAGAAGAAAAGGAAATAAAATATCAGTAAGACTCATCGATCAGAACCAATGAAACAACATAAATACCCATGTGAGAGTGGCAGCAGAATTTGCAAGAACACTAAGTATCAAGAAAACTATATTTTCATAGAGTGAGAAGCATGTATATACATATATATAAAGTATAATACAAAATAACATGAAAACTGGAAAAAAATACATGACTATTTGAATCTCCATAACTTCCTACTATAACTAGAGAACACCACCCATGACCTACCATGGGTGCCTTCGGTTTGCAATGCAATGAGAAGAGGCGGAGAGAGATGTATGCTAAACCCAAACAAGGTGGAAGATCAGGAAAGCTGTAGGCGATTTTAGAGTTGGGGTAACTGGCAATTCAATTTAGGTTTAAAAGTGATACTTATAAAATGTATGAAATGTCTAATATCGTCGCGACCCAAAACCTACCTAGTCGTGATGGCTCCTAACCTTAATTCTAGGTAAGCCAAACATAGAACAAGGTAACTCAAATGATAGATTATTAATAACAAGAAACAAAATGAATGAATTCTATACAACCTCCCAATAACTGGTAGTACAAGTCATGAGCCACTATGATTTGTATTATGAACCCGAAATAAAGAATAAGTATAATATCTATTTGAAATTTACATGAAAAGAGTTTAAGTTCTAAACTACCAAGAACAAGAGGTAGCTTGAGTCTGGAATGCTGGAACGTCTTTAGTGCAAGGCTCTATCTTCCACAGCTACGCAGCTTCAAGATCTACACGCAAGGTGCAGAAGTGTAGTATGAGTACAATCGATCCCATGTACTCCATAAGTATCTTGACTAACCTCGATAAAGTAGTGGCGAGGTTTTAGTTAAAGATACTCACTTAATATATACTTGTGCAGATAATAAGCAGAAAAAATAAGGCAAGAGATATATCGAATAATGGTAGGAGTATCAACTGAAGATCTATGGAGCAAGTTAACAGACATGGCACACAATACATAACCTCATAACCATTCCTATGAAGGGAACAATAATCATGAAATACGCACAAGTATCATAACCAAACATCACCAACAAATATCGTTGCGGCGTGCAATCCGATCCCAATCGCAATTAACACTGTTGCGGCGTGCAACCCGATCCCAATATCAATAAATACTATTGCGGTGTGTAACCCGATCCTAATATCAATAATATCATATGAAACCGTAACAACAAACAAACGTGAAAAAAGTTCACAACGTAACACTAAGTAAACAAACATGCGGTATTTAACTAGGTAATACAACTCAAACAGAGTAAGAGAGCAGTCTAATATCAAAAGCTAGTCTACCGTATAAAATGACAAGACTTCCACAAAGCATAACACACAACCAATCTAAAAGTCACACAGTCCGATTAAGCAAAGGAGAGTAAAACATAAAACGAGTAAAGATGTTTGTCAAGTAGGAACAGAGATCAAATGAAGACATTCAGTATATGAAATCATGTAGCAAGTAGAATCATGTAGCAAGTAAAGGCATTTAATAATTGAAAGTATACGGTAAGTAAAAGCATATAGTATGTGAAGACATGTAGTAAGTGAAAGCATATAGTGAGTAAATACATGTTGTAAGTTAAGGCATTTAACAAGTAAATAACGTGACGATTAGAGGCATGAAATAGGTATGGACTAATAATAAGTACCAGGCATGAATTCGAAGAGGACATGTAGCAGAAGTAAATCAAATAAAAGCGTAGGTGTAACAGTAACATACAAGGTAATGACATAGGTATAATAGTAACGGGCCAAACAAAAAATGCTGAGGTAACTACCAAAGAAATTCAAACTGAAGGTACCATACAAAATAACAAACATTAATAGAACCAAAGTAAAGGACATGTAAGTGCTTAACGAATGAGTAATTATAACAAAAATCCAATTTCCTTCCTTTTCGCACGGTAATAACCAACAAACCAATCTCATTTCAAACCGCACAAAAATACTCATCGTGCTAATATCATATCAATCGTATAAAAATACTCATCATGCCAAACATAGCCCGAAGGCTCCAATCACCATCTCTTATAACGAGTATAGAAGCTCAAGTAACATGACAATAACAAGTATAGATATAGGTTCGTGATACCACGATCAAGTTAGGTATGCAATGGATCTCAAAACAACACATTAAATCCTTTTTGAGATGTCATGTATATTCCAGCATGATTTCTAACACAGTTAATTAAGTTTATTAGTCATCAAATTAAATTAAGCATAGGTCAAGGGATCATTGACGAGCACAAAACACACACTAAAATATGCTCGCTAGTCGAATATAGTAAATTAAAATATCGTATCCACAGGAATTGGAATTAAACAGTATTATCGTAGTTTGTAGCTAGATTGCTATCCAAGATGATCAACAATTTAGGTTTATGTGATTAAAACAAAATTTAGCTAAGAATCTATACTATTGGCTAATGACAATCAACGTAAGTATTAAGCAAAGGAAGTTATCAATTGGAAGAAGATAGGGTTGATAGGATAGGTGCAAGATAAATGTTTGGGATTTAACTCTAGATAATTCACTTTTAATGTTCAAGTGAGTCTCTCGAATTCACTTGATTATTAGTTCAATTTATTATTAGAAACTCCTCTCTCGATTAAGTCTCAACCTCACAAGATGAACCAATTTTAAGCATGTAAAGATATGCAAGAATTCGTACTGGATTGATCTTTAGGAGAACCTCTCTCGATTATCCTCCTAACTAAGTTTAATCAATAATTCAACTAGCCTCTTCCGATTACTAAGAAGAATTAATGATTTCAACCAACAAAATATAATGCAACAATATCACAAGTTATGCCTCTCTCGATTACATTAACAAGTGAAAATAGATGCAACAGTTAAAACATCCAAAACGACTCAATACATAAAACTAGAGTTAATTATCCGCAAACAAGTATCAATACACCAAATCCATCAAACCCTAAAGAGAACTACTCCATGGATATGGAGTAATTCATCATAACAATGTTTAAGTTAAAGGAAAACATAAAATAATCCAACCCCTTGTCTTGAGTGAGGATTAAATAATGCAATCCTTGAGCTTTTGCTTCTCCACCTCCTCCTTGGCATACTTAGGTCTAAGGTGTGTCAAAAGTCCATAAAATAATATTTTTACTTGTATTTATACTAAGTAGGTTCGGGCCCACATGCCTTTTCCTGGGCGAAATAGGAAAATACTCTGTAAAATTTCACAGGCGCGCCGCATGGGGAGACACGCCATGCGCCGTCAGTGGGAAAGTCCAGAGAGTTGATGTCTGACAGAAGGCAAGAATTTGCACAGGCGCGCCGTGCCGTGGTTGTACAATTTTTCTCAGAGTCCGGCTTTTTTCTTCTATTTTGACATCCAGACGTGGTGTTCGACCCCCGAACGCGATCCCGGCTTAATCCCTAGAGCTTTTTCTCAGACTTCAAAGCTCCAAATAGCTCAAATTCATTCTGTAATATCTACATAGCTCGGAATCCTCCTACAAGGCAAAGAATACACAATTAGTGCAGAACACTAGCGATTACAGCTCAAACTTAATTAAAGTGCAGTAAATTGGAGTGTAATAAGCGACTAAAATACGGGATTATAGCCTACCATCAACACCTCACACTTAAACCATTTCTCGTCCTCGAGCAATCAAACCATACTTTATATAGACACAACCTTATTTATCAACTCCCCTAACTCATTACACCAAGAATATTTAAAATAGACTAAGCACAATAGCGTAACATCCTCGCCTCAAGATTTGACTTAAAAGCACCACGCGTTATTTATAGCCCACTCACTTACTCTAACTCAGAGGTCAACGACATTACCTTTCCTTCATGAATCACGTGCTCTCACAATAAAAGAGAGTAGTTCCACACACAATAGACATTAAGAACAATTGAGAACTCAAGATAGAAAGAATTCACTCACTCTCAAAAACAACATTTATATGCCACAAAAGATGTACCATTGGCTTGCCCGTAGTGTACTGCTCAACTAATCGAGCTCATTCAGTCAAGAATCAAATAGGACTTTAATTGGTTGTAATGTAGGCTGCGGGACGGGTAGGATACATTTAGATAAAAGAGTGACTACACCTCCCTAAGTATTTTAATACATACAATTTAACATTCAGAATCCCACATTTATGTCAAACCATAACTCCACATTTACATCATTATACATTAGCTCCAACTTCTTTAAGCACGATTATAGCAGGAGTTACCACTTATCAATGAATATTTTTCACAACAATACAATTATTTTTTTCTTTCATTATCAATTCAAGTGGCTCTTACCTTTTCAAAACAGTGCACCTTTCTCCTTATTTCATTAGTTCCACTCAAAAACTAACCCAATTACCCCACACTTCAACTTTTACAAAGTTCATAACAAATTTAAGTGCTCACGAGAGGTACAAGATTCAAATATATGGTCAATTCAAACAAATGGGTAGGGCTTGCAATGTGATTGTCAAAGAGACAGGATTACAGGCTCAACGGGGTTAACTAAGATACATCACAATTAGGTGGGTAATAATATATAATTGGCTCAAAAAAGAAATGACTATATCACTTCCAAAACTGAACAAAACTACCATTTCGCGTTGCAAACACACGGGGCAAGTTCTAGACATCAAATGCAATGTACATAATACAACAAAACCTCACACACACATGGCACATAACTCACTCAGGATTGGACTATCAAGACACTCTAGTCCAAGCAGTTAAAGTTACAATGATACAATTTAAAGTACTTATGAAAGAGTCAAAAACTGAGCCTAAGCGCCACAACTAAAGCACTCACTATTCTCAAGGCATAACCAAGTCAAGAGATATTGCTTTCAATTCAAACCATAGTACAAGGGTTCCTACACCTAACAAAAATAAAATCTAACTACACCCGGTTCAAACAAAATACTTGGAAAAGAACCGTGGTACAAAGAAAAATCAAGGGACAATTATTACACTACCTAACAAAAGAAAATATTTTTGTCTTTTTCTTTTGACTTTAATCCCTCAAGAAACCTGTCGAATGATATCCATCGTCGGAAAAAGTCAAAAATTTTAAATTTATATGGTTTTTTCTCATTTTTCTATCTCTAACTACTAAAACAACAAAACTAAATTACTAACACATATACATACAACATAGAATTTTCCCCACCCCACACTTTAAGTTGTGGAATGTCCCCATGACACACAATTAAAAAGCATAAGGTAAAGGAAACTCCCCTGCATTTTCAGTCGGGGTCTGAGTCGAAGTCGGCCCCAAACCAATGCACACATCCATGCAGACAGCTTTTTCTCAACCTTCTTCGGGTACACTCCACACTTATCTTTCTCAATCACTGGGACCTTCTCATTCTCACTTTTCACTCTTCACTCAACACTTGCAGCCGGCTTCTCCTTTTTCACTCCAGTTGCTACATTCATCTCAAACGTCACCGTCTCCTCACCCACTCTAAGCATGAGTTTTCTATCATGTATATCCAATATAGCTCTACTCGTTGCTAAACATGGTCTTCCCAGGATGAGGGGGACCTCATTGTTCTCCTTCATATCTACCACTATGAAATCTACAGGAAATACAAACTTATCTACCCGAACTAAGATATCTTCCACTATCCCCTCAGGTATTATAGTTATTTGGTCTGCCAGCTGCAGAGATATTGGTGTTGGCCTTATCTCTCCAAGCTCATTCTCCAGTTTCCTGTAAATAGACAAAGGCATTAAATTAATTGAGGCACCAGAATCACACAAAGACTTATCAAAACTAAGAGTGCCTACGAGCAAGATATAGTAAAACTCCCTGGATCTCCACACTTTTGTGGGAGTTTGTTTTGCAAGATTGTGTTGCAATTCTCTGTGAGCTTGACCACTGAGGTCTCTTCTATCTTTCTCTTCTTTGTCAGGATTTCCTTCAAGAACTTAGCATAAGATGGCATTTGGGAGAGAACTTCAGTAAATGGAAAATTTACATTAACTTATTTCAACATATCTAGAAATCTCTCAAATTGCTTGTCCAGATTCTCTCTATAAAGCTTTTGGGAAAAAGGTAAAGTAGGCATGTGCTTGATCACATCATCAGATCCTCTCTTCTTGAAGTTTCCTCCTCCTTCTTTTTCTCAGCTCCCTTCTTGCATTTCTTCTTCTCAGTCTTTTTATCATCTTCAATTTTCAGCTCCTTCCCACTTTCTTTTTCAGGCGCAGCTTCTTTGTGAATTGGAGTGGGATATTTCAACACTTGTCCGCTTCTCAAGGTTACAATATTTACCATTTATTTGGGATTCTTTTCAGTATCAGTTGTCAGAGTACCTAGGATTCTCTCAGATAATATAGTTCCAATTTGTCCCACTTCTCTCTCAAAGTTATACAAACATGTCCCAAGTTCTTTGATAGCTGCACCATGAGTGTCACGCCCCAAAACCGAGGAGCGCGACCGGCGCTCAACCGATGAACCCAACTGAGTAAGCCTATTAGATTCTTTCTACCCAAACTCATTCATGAATAAAGAGAATATATGTTTTCCTTAATTAAACAATAAAGTGGTCATGTCTGCAATTACCAATTTCTTACCATAAGTTTCACTATTTTTAAAGTCTCAAATGGACAAGTAATACAAGCACAACATCGCATAGTTTGTCTTTTCCAGCACCAATACATAACCCACACTATGTCTACGGAGCCTCTATAGATAAATATGAGTACAATGATGATGCCGGCAACAAGGCCCCGGCTATACCTCAAACAGAATACACAAAGAACAAAAGATACATGACCCCGGGATGAAGTGGGGCTCACCAAGTCAGCTGGGAAGTAGGTATACTGCTATCACTGATCAATATCTCCTGTTATGAAACCACCTGTATCCATTTAAAGATGTAGTGCCCCCGGTAAAAGGGACGTTAGTACCGTCGAATAGTACTAGTATGAAAACTAAACACCAATTTAAGAATTTAGAAATACA
>AWOL01S0014282.1:0-18581 GCA_000715115.1 Nicotiana otophora
ATGCGTAATCATGAGCCAAGGAATAATTTGCATAAGTCTTTTTAACCTTTTTAGCCAACTACCGTTCGATAATTCCCTTTTCCCTAAAAATAAAAATCTGCACAAGTGTCTTAAACCATTTTTACCTCTTAAATAACCATTTGAAAAAATAAAAGTATGCACACCTTCTTTTCCCTTTTCACTACTCTACCCCACAAGAAATTACCTTGGAAAAGAAAAAGATTTTGTACAAGTCTTTCACCTTTTAGTCACTTTAACCCACCAAACGTTACCATAAAAATCCAAAATTATATCAATAAAGTTGTCTAGCCATGTCTTGCCATAATATACCCAAAGTTCTATGTCATGCAAGTACTATTCAAGGGCCCCTCATGTCATCAAATAAAAGTCATTCATGTCAAGTCATAAAATTCTCCAAGTTCTATTCTATGCAAATGCTATTCATTGGTCCATCATATCATCAAAGAAACGTCATCCATCTCAAGCCATAAGTTTACCTAAACCCAAGGCCATGCAATTTGTCTTTAGTTCATGATCATGCTTTTATTCTTTGTCTATTAGCCAAATAAGTGTCATACATTGTAAGATTTTTTATGTTTGTTGTACTTGTTTTATGCCACTTGTACTATGTAATTAAATAAGGGTAGTACATGTACTAGCTTTCCATATCCTATAAAAAGGAGCCTTTGTAGTAGTTGGAGATCATCTTATGTCCATCCTAGTTCACTTGTTAAAACTCTTGGGTAGTAAAATATCTTCTTCTAGCTATGTCTCTTATAGTTTCTTCCTTATGGAAATATGTCTGGTTTATATTTGAGTGTAGAGTCTCGAAATACTTTAGTAGTTGACGAATATTGCTCTAGTAGTTGTGGAAGATTGATCTTGAAGTTGGGGAAGATTGCTTTAGTAGTTGAGAAAGATTGCTTTAGTAGTTGTTGCATTAGGAGTGCAAGAGTTTTCCGAGTTCGCTGTGATGGCCTAGTTGTAGCGAGAGACGCCTTTTGTGAGCTTCCAGCACCCCCCTTGTAGGAAGACTTTTGTGAGAATTATTCAATAACTACTAAGGTGATCCAATATCTACTAAGGTAATCCAATCCCTACGAAGGTAATCCAATCTCTATTCTAGTAATCCAATCTCTACTCTAGTATTTTACTGATCTCTATGATTCATGGTGCTACACCCACCCCCTATGGTAGCACTACACACATCCCCTATTTTATAAGAGCCAGGAATTAAAGAAGAGGTCGACAAGCCAAATGTTCAAGTTTTCAGAGGCCTCGAGACCAAATCCCTCATCAATGTTATCACATCACCGTCGAAGCTATTAGTATTTTCGGATCCTCTTGATCCGTTCATCTTGCTTGGAAGCGGGAACTTTTATGAACTCCCTGTTTTTAGGGCAGGCATTATCCATTCGGAGTATCCATATTGCCAAGTTTTTACAGCACGTGCTAGAAATTTTCCACATGTTCTCTTATGGTTCTTTTGGATTCATCATTTTAATTCTAGTGGAGCCAAAATATTTATGTTCCACATGCCATTTGACATTGTCTAGAGCTCCATTCATGTGATCCCTATAGTTTCTCTTTGATATCATTACCCAGACACAATTCAAGCAAGGGAAGAAAAGTTTGTTGAAGCCCAAAAGATGATTTTTCAGGAGAACAGACACATTCCAAAGGTGATATGGCCAGGAGAAGAAAAGAATTGCAATTATTCTTCTACCTATCCTATTTGGGATGGTGTTAAAGAAGAGCTCAAAGAATACATGGCATTATTTCATATGGAAAGAAAAGGTAGCCTTGTTTGGCTTTTTAAGGTGAGAGTGGTCAAAACTAATCAAGACACTTTGATCATTGTTTATCACAATGGTTGAGTCAGTGGATGTGAGGGGTTCTGGAGGATCTCTCAATTTTTCATAATTTGTCACCCATGAATGTGGAAGAATTTTTACAAGTTCTTCTTTTGAAATCTGTCTAGGAATCTGGGTGCATTGGGTAGTACTTTTTGTGGCATCAACATTGATGAGCAAAGCGTTACCGTCACCTGGGAGAGAGAGAGATCCATGGCATGATTCTGAACTCTCCATGCAATCTGATAGTGAAGAGTTGCTTGTATGGCATCCTTGGAAAGCAGGGCTCCTAGGATTTGGACTTGAATCTTTAATCCCTCCGTGAGATCATATAGAGACATATTGAAATTCGGGAACACAGTCACAAAGACTGTTCCTACATTTAGAGTAACTTCAATTGTGCCAAGATTAGCATGTTGGTATTCAAGATACCTGGTATCAAGGAGAGAAATCCTTGCAACAACTGGTTTTCCTTTTCGTCCATGATAAGTTAATGCTATCCGGACAGCTCCAAAATATATGTGAGTGAAACCGTAATTCTTCCATTTCTTTGGAAACTCTTCAGGGATCTGCAAAATGATGAATTGTTCTCCTTGTGTTGCATAGATGATGCTGGTCAAGTTTAGAAGAAGGAACATATCCTCTAACACCATTAGGCCTTGGTTGGACCAAAGAGCATATTTGAGACCATTGAGACAATTATTTTTAGCGAAAGCGGATTTGGGATTTATGAGTGGCAAATGGGTAGATGAAATTTTTTGATTTTCGTCTAAGACTTCTACTTCATACAAGTAATCATATTTTTTTGTAAAGGTTTTTGATAGAGTAGGAGACATATTAGTAGCTGCACTAGAACGTACAAGACAAGAAGATGAAGATGTGTTAGACATAATTTGAGATAGTGTTGTACCACTCTCCCTATGGATATGATCCAGAGTATTTCTCTGAATGGATACATGTAATAATGTCCGGCCATGATTTGATTGTGCACTTGGACTATGCCCATGGGATATTGAATGTTCCTGCCTAGAATGCCTTAAGGAACTAGCAAAATACTACCGGGTGCCCAAATAGAAAAATAAGAAGGCCAGAAAGAAAAAAGTGTGAATCAACTGCAGAATGCTTCTGAGCAAGGTATGTTGGCTAAACTCCTCTTGTACTTAAGGGATCTCAAAGCAAGGTATGTTGGCTAAACCTCTCTTGTAGAATGAAATCCATGATATCCTCATAAGTTGTAATTAAGATTGGCTCAAGCTCTTATGTCTCATGTTCCGAGTTATTCCTTATAAATTTGACTATTCTAAATAAACTCTGAGTCGAAAGATATATGTTCAAAATGTATTTTGAATGCTCTTATCATATTGTGTTATCCTTCGAGATTGTATTCAAATATGATCACGTGTCGAAGTATTATGAATTCAGTTATATCTAAATTGCTAGTTGTTATGCCAAATTGTGGAAGAAAGCTCAATGTGCCTAAGACTCTTGTTTGCTCATATGTGCATTAAATTTTGTGATTAGAGATGCTTTGTTGTTGATAATCCATGATGATGTTTGAAAATGAAAGGGGTGAACATGAAATATGAAATATGGTTGATGTGCCAAGAATGATATTACACTTGTGGCCACTAGTGCCAATGAAATGAAAAGATGAGTTAAAGAATATGAAATGAACTGAAACTCCTTTATATAATAAACATTTGGGACTATCATTAGTCACTGAGGAAGGGTAGGTTGAAATAACCTAACCCCAAAACTACATATGCCGGTATAGGAGTGGATTGTGATTATTCCCTTTATTTGGGATGAGATTGATGTGATGAGATTATTGCTAGCAAAGGGTGATGTAGATCCACATGGCATTGTGGCGAGACGGCCTAGCCGATCGGGTCGAGAGTGGATGCCATGCCGCACACATGGTGGTGATTGTGCTTGAGATTGTGATTGAGATCTTGATAGTGATTGTGATTGTGGTTGATTTCTTTGGGTGAGATGGCCTATCCGATCGGTCCGTGATTGGTCTCCGTTCCAAAATCACGGTGGTGTATTGATGCTAAAGATCTCCCAACCTAAAATATGGAAATTTACTTGAAAACTTGTCGTGCTCCTAACTTGATATCTTGGTGTTGTTTGAGGATCCCATTAAATCTATAACTGTTCTTCCTTGCTTTATTACTCGTTCTATTGAGAGAGTGTTTAGTTATTAATACTAGTACTATTCCATATGTACTAACATCCTTTTTTTTCCGGGGGCGCTGCAAATTTAATGGATGCAGTTGGTTCCACAGCAGGCGGCTTTGATCAGCGATAGCGGTACACCCTCTTCCCAGCTGACTTGGTGAGCCTCACTTCATTTCGGGGTCGTGCATCTTTTGTTCCTTGTGTATTTTATTTTGAGGTATAGTTGGGGCCTTGTTGCCGGCACTATAATCGTACTCTTTTGTATCTAATAGAGGCTACGTAGACATAGTGTTGGTTGTATGGTGGTGTTGGGAGAGTCAAACTTGTAAGGGTGTATTTGTACCACATGTTCCACTTCAAACTATGAAAATGTATTGTATTGTAAGACTTATAAATGATGTAACTAATGATAATGAATTGGTGTTGTTCACATGATCCTCCTCATTGTCTAATTAATGAAATAGATATTCTCTTTAATTCAAGAGTGAGTTCGGGTAGAAGGTATTGTACATGCTTGCTCGGCTGGGTTATCCCAGTTGAGCGTCGGTCGCGCTCCCCGAGGTTGGGGTATGACAAACTTGGTATCAGAGCCTAAAGTTTTAAAGTGTCCTAGGATGTCTCAGATCCATGTCTAGTAGAGTCCTTATCGGTGTGTTTTCGACCACATCTATAATTAGTAGGCTATTTGGGCATTTAGGAATAACACCCTTCTTTGATGTTCTAGATCGTGCGATAAAGCTTATTATAAGACTATTGCTCCTTTAACTCGTGCATTGCTCTGATTTTCAGTACATGGCACCTAAGAAGAAGGCAAGAACTGGCCAAGGAGCCAATGCCACCCCACTAGTGGAAGTTGATTCTATACTTGATGATGCGAGTGAGCACCCGAGGGGTGAGGATGTTCCCCAGACTACTACACTGCATGATTCTATTACTCCTGCTCACACTGCACCAATTCCTACACCTACTGAGGGTGCAGTGATTCCTCTAGCTGATATTGTAGTTCCTCCTCCAGCCCAAGATTCCGGTCCCGGTGTTTCTAAGGTAAACCTTAGGGGAGCCATACTGATGTTGGCTCAGATAGTTGCTTCCCAGGCCTAGAGATCGAATGTTGCACCTACTTATTCCAGTCAGTCAGGGGATTTTTCTAGTTCCAGGGTGAACAAGTTTCTTCAGTTAGATCCTCCAGTGTTCACGGGTACTAATCCTGAGGATGACCCCCAGGACTTCATTGATGAGATGCACAAGACTCTTCGAGTTATGTATGGTACTGAGATGGAAGCATTGGAGTTGGCTTCCTACCACCTGAAAGAGGTGGCATATTCTTGGTTTGAACTGTGGGAGGAGTCCCGTGAGGAAGGGATCCTTCCGAAGAGGTGGATTGAGTTTGCCGATGCATTCATTGATCATTTCTTGCTTGCCGAGACTAAGGCAACCCGTCTTGTCAAGTTTGAGAGACTGAGGCAAGGTAGCCTGAGTGTGTGGGAGTATCATATGAGATTTGCGTGCCTGTCCAAGTATGCTATTTACATGTTGCCCACTATGGAGGCTAGAGTGTGCCAGTTCGTACAGGGCCTCAGCCTCTTGGTTATTAATGAGGCCGCCACAGCCGCCTTGAATTCTGATATGAACTACGGAAAGATGGTGGCGTTTTCTCAAGCCACAGAGAACCGCAAGTTAAAGAATATAGTGGAGCGAGAGGGTAGCAATAAGGCCCGGTCTGCAGATAACTTTGGGGGTTCTTCTGATGGTAGTGGTAGTAAGTCGGCATTTAGGGGAGGGTCATCAGGACCATCCCAGTCCTTTGCTCAGTCTTCTGTCAGTGCACAGCCAGCAGGGCCCAGTCAGCAGCAGTGGAGTTGTTTTATGGTCAGGGCAGCAGGGGATCTTACCAGTAGGGTCGGCCTGGTGGGAGATTACAACAATAGATGAGGCCCCCTAGCCCTAGGTGTGGGAAGATTCACTTAGGGATCAGCTACATGGACATACCCATATGCTACGTGTGCGGGTTGAGAGGCCACATTTAGAGGGATTGTCGTTTGTCCCGCCAGGGTGTGGGCAGGGGTACGGCACAACCATCTAATTCTACAGCTACTACATTCGCAGCACCTCCTCCAGCTCGAGACACTCCAGCAGCCGCAGGGCGTGGTGCAACTAGGGGTGGTGCACAGAGTTCGGGAGGACCCAGCTGTTTCTATGCTATAAAGGGTCGCCAGAGTTCAGAGGCTTCCCCAGATGTTGTCACAGGCATATTGACTATCCAATATCATGATGTATATGACCTTATTGATCCCGGTTCCACTTTGTGACATGTCACTCCTTATGTTGCTATGGAATTTGGGATAGAACCGGAATAGCTTCATGAGTCATTTTTTGTGTCAACTCCGGTGGGTGAGTCTATTGTGGTCGCGCGGGTTTACAGGGATTGTGTTGTTACGGTGCGTGATCGGGACACCATGGCCAATCTCATTAAATTAGGGATGGTTGATTTTTATGTAACAATGGGGATGGACTGGCTTTATTCATGTTTTGCTAAGCTTGATTGCTGAACCAAAACCGTTAGATTTGAATTTCCAAATTAGCCAGTTATTGAATGGATGGATGATGTGGTGTTGAAGTGTAGGTTTATTTCTTACCTTAACGTCGCGAAGATGATCAACAAGGGGTGTATTTACCATTTGGTCCGGGTTACGGACACCGATGCTGAGGCACCTACACTTGAGTCTGTGCCAGTTGTGAATGAATTTCCGGAGGTCTTTCCTGGTGAGCTCCATGGGATTCCACCAGACAAGGTGATTGATTTTGGGATTGTTGTGATGCCAGGCACACAACATATATCTATTCCGCCTTATAGAATGGCACCGGCAAAATTGAAAGAACTAAAGGAATAATTGAAGGATTTGTTATAGAAGAGTTTTATCCGGCTGAGTGTGTCGCCTTGGGGCGCACTGGTTCTCTTTGTAAGGAAAAAAGATGGGTCACTAAGGATGTTTATCGACTATCGGAAGCTCAACAAGGTCACAATCAAGAATAAGTACCGGCTTCCAAGGATAGACGACTTGTTTGACCAATTGCAGGGTGCTAAGTACTTCTCCAAAATTGATTTATGATCTGGGTATCACCAATTGAAGATCAGGGAGTGTGATATTCCGAAAACAACTTTAAGGACTCGGTATAAGCACTTTGAGTTTCTGGTGATGTCTTTTGGGCTAAACAATGCCCTGGTATGAATTTTGGCTTGAATCTGTCACATTCTTGGGTCATGTCGTCTCCCGAGATGGAATTAAGGTTGACCTGACCTTCAAGAGATTGCAGCGGTGAAGAATTGGCCTAGACCTACAACTCCAACAGAGATTCGCAATTTCTTGGGCTTAGCTGGGTATTACATGAAATTTGTGGAGGGGTTCTCTACTTTTGCCTCTTTGTTGATTAAATTGACGCAGAAGGCGGTTAAGTTCCAATGGTCAGATGCTTGTAAAAAGAGCTTCCAAGAGTTGAAATCAAGATTGACTACGGCACTGGTGTTGACCCTACCAGCGGATACAGATGGGTTTGTGGTATATTGCGATGCTTCAAGAATCGGACTTGGGTGTGTATTGAAGCAACTTGGCAAGGTGATAGCTTATGCTTCTAGGCAACTCAAGAATCATGAGAAGAACTATCCAACACATGACTTAGAGCTTGCGGCGGTGGTATTTGCATTGAAGATTTGGCGTCATTATTTGTATGGGGTCCATGTAGATATATTCACGGACCATAAGAACATCCAATATATTTTCAAACAGAAGGAATCAAATCTGAGGCAGAGAAGATGGCTTGAGTTACTCAAGGATTACGACATTGATATCCTATATCATCTGGGGAAGGCTAATATTGTGGAAGATGCTCTTAGCCGGAAATCTATGGGTAGTTTGGCTCACTTGGAGGTATATCAAAGGTCGTTGGCCAAGGAGGTTCATTGGTTGGCTAGTTTGGGAGTTCATCTTGCGGACTCTAGTGAAGGAGGGGTGCTCGTACAAAATAGGGATGAATCATCGCTTGTTGTGGAAGTCAAGGAGAAGCAATACGATGATCCATTGTTGGTACAATTGAAGGAGGGGATTCATAATCGTAATACTATGGCTTTTTCTCTTGGTATGGATGATGGTACGCTAAGGTACCAAGGGCGTTTATGTGTTCCAAATGTATATGGTCTTCGGGAAAGAATCATGACCGAGGCTCACAATTCTAGGTATTCCGTGCACCCGGGCTCTACAAAGATGTACCATGACCTTAAGGAAGTCTACAAGTGGAATGATATGAAGAGGAATGTAGCAGACTTTATGGCAAGATGTCCAAATTGCCAGCAAGTGAAGGTAGAACACCAAAGGCCCGGGGGGTTGGCACAAAACATAGAAATTCCAATGTGGAATTGGGACACGATCAATAAGGACTTTGGGGTAGGACTACCTCGCACTCCTCGCAAGTTCGACTTGATTTGGGTGATTGTGGATCGACTCACAAAATCAGCTCACTTCTTACCTGTTAAGGCTACCGACACAGCGGAACAGTATGCTCAGTTGTATATCAAGGAAATTGTCAGGTTGCATGGCACTCCAGTTTCCATTATCTCAGATCGAGGGGCAAAGTTCACGGCTAATTTTTGGAAGAAATTTCAGCAAGGTTTGGGTATTCATGTGAATCTTAGTACAACCTTTCATCCATAGACCGATGGGCAGGCAGAGCAAACCATTCAGACGCTCGAGGATATGTTGCGCGCTTATGTTCTTGACTTCAAGGGTAGCTGGGATGATCATTTGCCACTCATAGAATTTGCCTACAATACTAGTTATTATGCTAGCATCCAGATGTCACCGTTCGAGGCTTTATATGGTATGAGATGTAGATCTCCCATTGGATGGTTTGAGAATGGGGAAGCAGAGTTGATAGGGCTAGACCTCGTGCATTAGGCTATGGAGAAGGTTAAGATCATTGCGGAACAGTTAAAAACTGCTCAGAACCATCAGAAGTCCTATTCGGTTGTACGTCGTAGGGAGTTGGAGTTCAAAGAGGATGATTGGGTATTCTTGAAGGTTTCCCCCATGAAAGGTATAATGTAGTTTGGTAAGAAAGGGAAGTTGAGTTCGAGGTAATATCGGACTGTACAGAATCATTCAGAGGATTGGTCGGGTGACTTACAAGCTTGAACTAACTCCAGAGATGTCTTTAGTGCACCTGGTCTTTCATGTATCCATGTTGAAGTAGGTGGTTGGAGACTCGTCGCTTATTGTTCCAGTTGAGACTATTGAGGTTAATGAGGAATGGACTTATGAAGAAATCCCAGTTGCCATTCTTTTTAGGAAAGTCCGTAAGCTGAAAAATAAAGAAATTGCCTCCGTGAAAGTGTTATGGAAACATCAATAGGTCGAAGAGACCACCTGGGAGGCCGAGGAAGAAATGAAGAAGAAGTACCCTCATTTGTTTGAATAACTATGTATTTATGAAGTTGTGTTCTATGAAAATGTTAAGAGTGTACCTTCTATGAATTATGTTTCACTTGTATAGTTGATGTTAAGGGTGTTCCTTTTTAGTAATATATTTCTCATGAGGCCACAGTTGGTGTCGTTTTCATGTTATGTTGCATCGTTGGATTATGTATATGTTGTTAGGTTTGGTTTCTTGGGTTCTCTGACAGGTGGATAGGCCCAGTTATAGGTGAAACTCTGTCGAAACTTATAGAGATTTGGGGAGTTAGTGAACAATTTGGAACTACTGGTGTATGAAGTAATAGTTGAGCCACATTGGATGCTAATGGCAGATTTTGACCCTCATTCGATGACGAATGATCTTAAGCGATGGAAGATGTAAGGCCCCATAAAAATGTCACCTAGAACCCGGGGTTTCATTGCACCAAGGTAGAGTAATGTTATTGAGGGTTGTAGAAATGTGAGTCGCGGTACGGACTTTTTGGGTTGAACAGTGCGTTGGGGAGTTGAACAAACATTATTGCAGAACAGGGCGTTTCTGCGGTCAATTATGCAGCCGCAGAATTACTTTGCGGACCGCAAATCCGCCGCAGAGTGAAGCAGAGATATGGCCAATTTTCAAAGTTGTTTTGCGGTCCATTATGCGGCCGCATAACCTTTTCGCGAGCCGCACAATCCATCGCAGATCCAGCATGAGAAAACTTCGGAAGGAGGTTATGCGGTCCATTATACAACGTAGAACTGATCTACGAACCACATATCTGTTGCAGACCTGTCCAGTCCTACCTAGTTTTTGGGACCCCTTTTGCGGTCCCCTTTGCCGGCCGCATACTTGTTTTGCGGTCCGGTCTGCGACCGCAGATCCGGCTTCGTAGAGTTTAAGTTTTGGAAATTTTCACCCGATCCCATTTTTATAAAATTAACTTGGGGTTTGTTTTGGCTGGTTCTAATTGATATTTTATAGAAAGGAAAGTGGTCTAGAATAAGAGGGGTAATTCCTAAGCAAAATGTTCATCAATCCTTGCTCAAGCCTGGGAGAATTCATAAGAACAAGGCACAAGGTCTTCATCCAAGAGGTAAGGTTCCATGCCCTAGTCTTCAATTTCGAGATTGGGGTAGAAGATGGGTAAGGGGGAGTGTGATTCTTAAGTATGGGGGTGTTATCTATGCATGTACCAACAAAGTTGTGGGAAGGTTGTTGAGCTCAAAAGGGTAGATATTGGGTTGTGGGATGAAGGAATCCACCATAGGTGACCTTGAAATCATAATGCCCACCTAGTGTTTGATAAAATTCTCAAATGAGCTAAAACCCCGAGTATCTTCCTAATTATAGTCCAATTTTGTTATGTTTCTAAATAGATTGAGGTTGCTAGAATTAACGGTCCATTGTAGTACTAAAGGGAGCTCAAATCAAGGTATGTTGGCTAAACTCCTCTTGTAGAATCGAATACTTGATGTCCTCATAAATTATAATTATGATTTGCTCAAGCTCTTATGTCTCATGTTCCGAGTTATTCCTTATATATTTGACTATTCCGAATGAATACTGTGTCGAAAGATATATGCTTTTATCATATTTGTTATCCTTCGAGATTGTATTCAAATGTGACCACGTGTCGAAGTATTATGAATTTAGTTATGTCTAAATTGCTAGTTTGTATGCCAAATTGTGGAAGAAAGCTCAATGTGACTAAGACTCTTATTTGCTCATATGTATATTAAAAGTCTTGATTAGAGATGATTTGTTGTTGATAATCCATGATGATGTTTGAAAATAAAAGGGGTGAACATGAAATATGAAATACGGCCGACGTGCCAATATTCATTGTTGGCATCTGTCTGCAATATTTTCTGTGCAATAATTTGTCACTGTGGGACACCTCTTTTATTTTTCTAACTGCATCACTTTGCTCCTTTCCCCATGGATGGGCATTCTTCTTCAACAGTTTTGTGAGAGGAGAAATATATGTGGAAACAATAGGAATAAAAACTCTCACATAATTTATTATTCCCAAAAACTACTGGATTTGCTTTGACGTGAAACCAATATCGGCAAACTTGAGGAGTTCCTAAGAAATATAAGGACATGGAGTGTATTCTCAATGGGAATTATGCATACCCAAAAACTCAATTTCATTTTTTGCAAAAATTATTTTTTTAAGCTTTTTTCTTTTTAAGCAAAACCATTTTTTTGGCTTAAAGCATGATGCCAATTTTTCGTATTAAAGATGCAAAATGATTGAGAAAACTAATATGCTCCTTCCAAGTATCACTGAATAGTAAAGTATCATCAATATAAACAAGCTATGTGTGGAGGCTGGGTTTAAATATTTTAATCATAGCCTTTTGAAACAAAGATGGAGCAGTTTTTAAACCGAAAGGCATGACTTTCCACTTAAAATGATGATCGAAAATGCAAAAAACAATTTTTCTTTATCATCCGGGTGGATTCCCAACTGCCAAAAGCCTGATTTGAGATCAAACTTAGAAAAATATTTTGCCTTGGCAAGTTGGAAGAAAAGGGTGTGCGTATTCGGATGGGAAACTTGTCATCCAAAAGAAACTAATTGAGTGGTTGGTAATTAATTACCAATCTCAATTTGCCTCTTGTTTGCTCGGATCTTTTGTTGATAGAAAATGCCTCAGATGCCCATTGTGAATTTGATGTCTCGATGAGAACAAACTTCACTATCTCTTGGCACTCCATTTTTGCATGCTGAAGGTGGTCGGGATTCATACCAGAGTGACTTGCCTTTGTAGGATTAATATTGTCATTTTTCTTGAAAGGCAACTTAATGAAGAACTCTTCATTTTTTCATAAAGGATTGTCATATTTGGTTAAGAATTCAGTATGAGATTCTACATATGAGTGTTGTGTGATTTGTGTTTCAATTTACCTTAATTGATCTTCTTCTGTGAGCTGGAACAATCTCGGAACTGCACAATATGGCTTGAATTATTTTTTTTTTAATGTTATCCCATTTGCTTTGATCTGGATTTGTCCTGCAAACCCCTGCAAATGTCAAAACCAATAATCAAATCCTTACCTGGGACATCTGACCCAACCAATTTGGTTCTGTACTTCAGTCTTAGGAAGAATTTGATAGTGATCGGGTGCTTGGTAATGACAGTTGTGGTCAGAATTACATTTCAGGCTGTGTTGAAATTCTTGAAGTACGGTACCCAATACTCCTCTGGAAAGACCACAGGATTAATGAGCGAGGACGCTGCTCCGGTGTCAAAGAAAGCTATGACACGTGTTAGTTTGTCCCACTTGGATGCATAGACCTTGATTTCTGCCTGCGAGATCACCGTGATGCTGTGGATCTACTCTTTCACCTTTGGATTTGGTTCTGAAATTTGGTAATGATCATCACCATATTCCTCATACACATCCAGGGAAAAAAGAGTTTCTTCTGTGGGCTCATCTTCAAGTGAAAAAATCGATTCAAGGTTGTCATCCTCATTTAAATGAGCATTTGTGTAATCAGCAATTTTAGAGAGAAGTCTAATAGACTGCTTGGACTGCGGGCAGTTCCTCGCAAAATGTCCTATTTTATTACAAATAAAATAGGCACTATTTCTCCTTGCATTGTGTGGCCTTCTCCTTCGAAAGTATTTTGTTTTCCTTCTAAACCTAGACCTATCGCCAGAGAATTTTGGCAACCTGAACCTTTTGAAATTCTTCCTTGTCGCCTGGCATGAGCAATCCTTTTTTCCCGGAATTAAATCTGACATGCGGCAAGCTCTATTTAGTGATGGATCATTCTTCATTATCTGATTCAGAGCAGATCCTTTTGCACAAATATCATCAAGAGCATAACAATAGCTTGCCTAATATAACCAATATTAGGAGCAGTTATTGACTGGTATTAATCTTGTTTGATGGTCATGGTTTGACCAGCCAACATCTTTGGTAGGGATGAAACAAATTCTTGCTTTAGATTGATATCCCCACCCAGCTCAAAAAATGAGTTTTGCCATTTTCTGAAAATATTTGTCAATGATATCTCTATCCAAAGACTGACACTTCATTTCAAAAAGTTGTCTTCAAAGTTTTTCATGACTTTTACTAGTTGTTGCAAGGACTTCTCTCCTTGATACCAGGTATCTTGAATACCAACATGCTAATCTTCGCACAAACTGAAGTTATTCTAAATACAGGAACAACATTTGTGACTGTGTTCCTGCATTTCAATATGAACCATATCTCACAGAGGCATTGAAGATTCAAGTCCAGATCATAGAAGCCCCGCTTGCCAAGGATGCCATTCAAGCAACTCTTCACTATCAGATTACATGGAGACTTCAGAATCATGACATGGATCTCTCTCTCATAGGTGATGGCAATGCTTTGCTTATCAATGTTGATGCCACAAAAAGAATCTACCCAATGCACCCGGATCCCTAAACAGAGTTCAAAAGAACTTGTAAAAATTCTTCCAGATTCATGGGTGACAAATTATGAAAAATTGAGAGAGCCCCTAGAACCCCTAACATCCACTGAGTCAACCATTGTGAGAAAAAATGATCAAAGTGTCTTGATTAGTATTGACCACTCTCACCTTAAAAAGCGAAACATGACTACCTTTTCTTTCCATATGATACAACCCAAGTACCACTCTCCCTATGGATATGATCTAGACTATTTCTCTGAACGGATAGATAGAATAATGTCCAACCATGATTGGACTGTGCACTTTGACATCAAATCTAAAAATGTATGGTGGTTTAAGGATCCTTTCACATGTCATTGCCCATGGGATATTGAACAACACTATCATTCCACTTTCAAGGAGGATTTTGCAGTGAAAAGGGGGATTAAAAAGTTCAATTTTTTCCTAATTCACTCAGAGTTTCTTATTGAGATGGATATGAAAGCTTTTCGCATGATGCTCTAGCTGAATCCAAAGATCATTCCGAGTTGGCAAATTCTCATAAGAGCTCAGTGGTTCTCTCCCTACGAGTTTTAGGTCAATCACTTGAAAGGAAAAGATACTTTTCTTGCTGATTTCCTTTTAAGGCCAGGTGAATGTTCAAAAAGGTTTCAAAAATAAAAGCACAAGAAGAAGAATAAATCAGCAGTTCAAATTTTTATGTTCACACATGTGCCACGACCAGGTTCTTCATCATTACATCACCCATCGGAGTTATTTTATTTTTCGGATCCTCTTGATCCGTCCATCCTATTAGGGCAGAGGGTATTTTATGAACTCCAGGTTTTTCAAAACTATGGAGGTTCCATACTAGCACCTTTTGGTGTTAATCCGGAATATCTATTTTGCCAGGTGTTCATACCGCAGGCCAAGAATTTTTCACAGGAGCTCTTATGGTTCTTTTGGTATCTCTGTCATCAATACAACATTCTCATGGAATTCAACTGCCATGATTTCTGAGACTTTGACAATCTTGATCCTTTCCTAAAAATATTTTTGTTGTGGTTCAATCCTCAAAATTATTGGTTTCATCATTTTCATTCTCGTGGAGTCAAAATATTCATGTTCCACATGCCATTCAGTATGATCAAAAGAACTATCAAGGTAATGCATATGGTGTCCTTTTGGTTTCATTATCCAATCACAATCCTAGCAATGGAAAAGGAGTACACCGAAGCTCATAGGCTCATTTTTCAGAAAAATAAGTACCTTCCGGAGAAAATATGGCCAGGAGAGGAAGGAAGTTGAAATTATTCTTCCACTCACCCCTATTGTCAAATTCTTAAGGCATCACTTAAGGAATAAAGGGAAATTGTCGAAGACTCACCAAACCCCTATGACATTGATCTAGCAGAAATTGTGAAGATCAATTTAAATGGGGATACTGGTACTTTGTCGCAGAAGAAGAAAGGTAAAAGAGCAGGAATTATAGAGGAAGATCATCCGCACAAAAAGAGATAATTCACAAGAGCTGAAAAGCGAAGACTAGAAGGGTTAAAGATAAGCATAATGCATAATCACGAGCTAAGAAATAATTTGCATAAGTCTTCTAAACTATTTTAGCCAACTACCCTTCCATAATTTCCCTTTTCCCTAAAAATAAAAATCGGCACAAGTGTCTTAAACCATTTTCACCTCTTAAGTACCCATTTGAAAAAATAAAAGTATGCACACCTTCTTTTCCCTTCTCACCACTCTACCCCACAAGAAATTACCATGGAAAGAAAATCTTCCTCAACTACTAGAGCAATCTTCCTCAACTACTAGTGCAATCTTCATCAACTACTAAAGTATTTCGAGATTCAGCATCAAGAAAACTCATAAACTCGTTCCCGGCCTTAGCACCAATCATTTGATCAATGTTTGGGAATGGGAAAGAGTCTTTGGGGCATGCCTTATTCAAATCCTTATAGTTTATGCACATCTTGAATTTGTTATTCTTCTTAGGCAGTACTACTACGATAGCTGGTCAATCTGGGTACTTTACCTCTCGAATTGAATTGATGTTACGTAATCGGGTTACCTCTTCCTTAACAAACCTGTTTCTGACCTCTACTATCGGTAGTTGCTTCTGCCTTACCGAAGGCAAGTTTGGATCCAGACTCAGTTTGTGGACCGCCATCTCCAATGAAATGCATGTAATATCTGAATGCGACCAAGCAAAGAAATCAACTTTAGATTTAAGAAAATCTATAAGTTTTAACCTTAGTTTGGGACTCAACCCAGTTTTGAAAATCTCCAAGTAGCAGTACTACTTCGCTTGCTCCAGGACTCTCCATTGTATGATATTGGTGGAACTTCTTGGATCAGCCAAAACACGCTTAGTTTTGAAATCTAAAACATTAAGAGAAATTACAAGAGCATCATTGTGCGGTAGAAGAAGTCCATCAGCATCTTCCTCCGTGAAAGTGATGTCATCTTTTGAGACTTCTCAGATGCTCTTGCCATGAGTAAACGATATCATCATCTTTTTTGCTGCCAAAAATGTAACCCTATTGACTTCATTTCCTCCGAAGATTATGTTGATTGTCATCCGGGGTGGCCCTGCTACCGGTTTTGATGACTCTACATTATGAGATTTCTCCCATAGTTGTTCTTGGCGCGGTCTCTTAAGAACTCTCTGAGGTTTCCATTCTTCAGCAACATTGCCACTTCTTCTTGAAGATGCCAGCAGTCCCAAGTCCTATAGCCATGAGTCCCATGGAATTCACACCATAGATTAGGATCTCTTTGGCTAGGATCTAAAAGGATTGGTTGCGGGAACCTAGCTTCTTTAATATTCCTCATTGTCGACACCATTCATCCAAAATGGTGAGAATCCTTGTCAAACTTTTACGGCCTACCAAATAACAGATGACATGCATCTATGTCTACCACATTGCAGTACACTTCATCTTTGTACTTCCCAATTGAGAAAGAAACTCTGCATCTTTCTGTTACTTGGATATTTCCTACTGTTTTGATCCATCCAATGCTGTAAGGATTTGGATGTTTCTCCACTGGTAATTGTAGCATCTATACTCTTTCTAGTGATATTCTTTTTACTACCACCATCAATTATCAAGTCACAAATGTTGTCGTTGATTGTACACCTGGTGTGAAAGAGTAAGTGGCGCTGAGTCATCTCTTCCTTCTTTGGGACTAGTATCGTCTTTAAAACTACATATATGTCTTTTATCAAAATCATTGCCATCATTGTCACCATCAGGCCCACATATCAATTCATCACCCTCTTCACCATCTTCTATGTGTTGTCCCCGCTCTATTATGTTGATTTCCTTCCTCTATGGACAATCACTAGAGTTATGCCTAATTTGATGAAAACTGTAGCACTTTGTAATAGTTGGTCTAGCATATGGATTCACCTGCGTTTGCTTGTATGCTCCATTCACTGGTCTTTTCCCAGCAGCTCTATCATTAGCAAATGTTTTCTGCTTGTTTCTGGGAATTATAGGGGGGTGCATCCTAGTCAACAGTTATTGGTGCAGAATAAAAGCAATTCTTCCTGCTCCAATCTCCCTTCTTCTCTTGCATCATCATCTTTGCCTTTAATGCCATATTTTGTGCTTCGGCAACATTTACCAACATCTGTACACCAATCTTTTCCTGGATTGCAAGATTTAATCCATTAATATATCTAGCTACTTGTTGGCTATCAAACTCCATCAGATTGTTGCGTTCAGCCAGCCTCATTAATTTAGTAGTATAATCATACATAGATCTGTCACTTTGGCTGCACCATTGATATTGTAGAAAGAAATATTGCTCATAATCTGGGGACAAAAATCGACCCTTGAGCAGTTTCTAAATTTGATACCAAGTACGAACTTGACCCTTTCCTTCATGACGTCTTGTGTCATGTAGACGTTCCCACCAGGAAAATACTGTACCCTTTAACCTGTAGGCTACTAGTTTGACCCTATGCTCCCCAAGAATCTCCATATAGTCAAAGAATCTATCCACTTCTGCAATCCAATCCATGAACCCCTTAATATTCAGACTGCTATCAAACGTAGGAAGATCTACCTATAGGCGAAACTCCTCATCCCGAGGAAATCGCTGTGCATCTTGACGTTGCTGATTTCCTCTACCCCTGTTGAACAAATAAAGATCTTATTCTTCATCCTCCGTGTCTTCTAAAATGGCTTGTCGTTGACGTGGACGAACATTGTCACATTCTTCAGCATGTGATGCTTGGGCAAATTCCCCAGCGTCACCCTTTGGCCTTGTGCTTGTATTAAGAAAATCTATACGTAGATTCATTTCTTCTAATACACGATCAAGATATTCCTGTTGCACACGAAACTCCTCTTGGAAGGTCAAGGAAGTAGCAGTAACGGTAGTTACTTGATTTCCTTGATCATCTCCTCCTATATAATTGTAAAGGGATCTTCCAGTTGTTCCGTCAGCCATAGGAAAAGCGAAGGCTAGAAGTGTTAAAGACAAGCATAATGCGTAATCATGAGCCAAAAAATAATTTGCATAAGGCTTCTAAATCTTTTTAGCCAACTACCCTTTCATAATTCCCCTTTTCACTAAAAATAAAAATTTGCACAAATGTCTTAAACCATTTTCACCTCTTAAGTACCCATTTGAAAAAATAAAAGCATGCACACCTTCTTTTCCCTTTTCACCACTCTACCCCA
>AWOL01S0014284.1:2916-21552 GCA_000715115.1 Nicotiana otophora
TTACTATCAATTCAGCAACAAAACCACTCATACCTGGTAATGCAAGGGAAGCCATCGAAAAGCTACTGAACATCGTGAACATTTTTGGCATTGGAATAGCTATTCTGCCCATTTCGTCAAGTCCTACCGAGGATCCGGTGTCTAAGGTTTCTAGGATTTCTCCCAAAAGTAAGTAGGAGTGCTCTTCCTTTCAAGCCTTCTGCCTTATTGTCTATTGACCTTACCTCACTAATTGTTGAATACACTTTTTTCGTGTAGAATAGAGATTCTCTCTAAGGTTGATAGAATATACGTTTTCTTTCTCTGATTAAAGGTTGCTCGTTTTTCTAATTATGAAGTGTGGCTAAGTGATCCAACTCACATTGGGCCTAGTGCCCAGGTGGTTTGGCCAATAGTGGGCCAAGAAATATTAAATGGTGACGTAGGCGGGGGTTTCCGAGGAATACAAATAACCTCTGGGTTTTTCAGATTTGGCGAGCATCTGGAATAACTAGTGAATTACAACTCTATTTTACAGCAATTGGGGCCTTCTCTCTACGGGGGAAAGCCTTGGACTGGTTGGAAAGATTTCCAAACCATTCTATCCATACATGGAATGAATTGGAGGAAAAATTCATTGCCAAGTTCTTTTCTCCCGGGCATATGGCTACTCTTAGAGACGAGATTCTAGCATTCAAAAAAGAATCCAATGAGCCTTTGCATGAGATATGGGAGAGGTACCGCACTATGGTGAAAGAGTGCCTGAATAATAACATGACTGAGGCTATGATTCAACAAACCTTCTACATGGGGATCAATACTACTAATCAATGCGTGGTCAATCAACTTGCCGGTGGAAATTTCATGACAACACCATATGTCGAAGCTTGTGAAATCTTAGATGAAATGGCGGATACTTCATCGGCATGGCAAAGTAGAGGAGTTCCTCAAGGTGATCCAAATGTGACTCACCTACACAACGAATTACATGATCATGGGCAAGCAATTGCCGAGTTGACCACTATAATGAATCAGTTGGCCAAAGCTCAACTTCAACAGGTTCAAGGTCCTAAGCAAGTAAATGCAATGAAAGGTGTCAGTATGATGGTGAATATGTGTCAACAAGTGCAAAACCATATGGAACAATTTGTGCAAGATGATAGTGGGTTTCACCACGACGAATCATACAATGAGGAAGAGGAAGAAGTGCAATATATGAATAACTACCAAGGGCAAAGGAACAACTCTGAAGGCCCGAATCAACAACAATGGCGATCTCAAGGAAATCAAGGATATTGGAACAATAAAAACCACCAAGGCAGTTGGAGTGGTGGTACCAAAAATCAAGGTCATTGAAACAATAACAATAATCAAAGCAATTGGAATAATCAAGGCAACCAAGGCAATTGGGGTGGCAACAATCAAGGATATTGGGGAGGCAACAACCAAGGGAATCGGGGGTCGGGCTTTCAAAGGCCCCTGATGTATCAATAACAAAACAACCCGTTTCCTTATTCGTCTCAAGGTTCTAGTTCTTACAACAATGAGATGGGACGGATTGAAAATATGTTCAAACAAATGATGGATAAAAATGCTGACTTCGATGCTCAATTAGCCTCTCACAACACTTCAATCCGCAATTTGGAAGTTCAATTGGGGAAAATCTCGCAAGCTTTAAACACTCATCCTAAGGGAGCACTACCTAGTGATACGATGGTGAACCCTAAGGGTGGTAATAACACGGGACATGCCATGTCCGTAACAACAAGGAGTGGAAGAGGTGGAGATGCAACCACCTTAAATCAAAGAAGAATTGTGGATGATTATGTAGTGGTTCAAGAAGATGAGATTCCAAGAAATGTGGTTCAAGCTAATGAAGAAGTGAGAATTGATATTGATGAGAGTGTGGAGGAGACCCAAAAAGAAGTGAACCCATCTAGGGAACACGTGATTGACATACCGGAACCGGTAGTGCCAAAAGCCAAGGCACCAATGCCAAGGCCTCCTCCTCCATACCCTCAAAGGCTCGCCAAGCAAAATAGTGAAAACCAATTCAAGAAGTTTATTGACATGATGAAGAGCTTATCCATTAATGTGTCATTGGTTGAGGCATTGGAACAAATGCCCGGTTATGCAAAGTTCATGAAGGATTTGATGACAAAGAAAAGATTAATGAATTTTGAGACTATCAAGATGACACATCAAGTGAGTTCTATTGTGCACTCAATGGCTCCGAAATTGGAAAATCCCGGCGCTTTCGCAATCCCTTGCACTATTGGAAGCGCCGACTTTGCCAAAGCTCTATGTGATCTAGGGGCGAGTATCAACTTGACGCCCTACTAGGTGTTCAAAACTTTGGGAATTGGGCAACCAAGACCTGCATCTATGAGGTTGAAAATGGCAGATCGTACTATGAAGAGACCATTGGGTATTATTGATGATGTGTTGGTTCGTGTTGAAAAGGTCATCCTCCCGGCGGACTTTGTGATTCTTGATTGCAAAGTGGACTATGAGGTACCTATTATCTTGGGTAGACATTTCCTTGCTATGGGGAAGGCTCTTGTTGATGTGGAATCCGGTGAGCTCACCTTCCAAGTGGGTGATGAAAAGGTGGTTTTCCATGTATGCAAATCTATGAGGCAACCAAATAGCAATGAAGTTTGTTCGTTTGTGGACGTAGTGACTGAGGTGATTGTTCATGATGCTAGTGCCATGATGAATGTTGATGACACTTTGGAAGCCGTATTGCTTAATCATGATGATGATGATGAGAAGGAAGGCTTTGTGGAATGTGTAAATGCATTACAAGGAATGGGGTCGTATACTTATGAACCACGAAAATTGTCCTTAAATCTTGTGAACCGGAAAACTCCTCCAACAAAGCCCTCAATCGAGGAGCCTCCCACTTTGGAGTTAAATCCATTGCCTTCACATCTCAGGTATGAGTTTCTTGGCCCATGTTCTACTTTACCTGTTATTCTTTCCTCTTGCTTGACTAACGTGCAGGTAGATTCTACTTTGGCGATGCTTTAAAAGAGGAAGAAAGCTATAGGATGGACACTGGTGGATATTTGGGGTATAAGCCCTGCCTTTTGCATGCACAAGATTATTTTGGAGGAGGATGCCAAACCCTCCATTGAACATCAAAGAATATTAAATGAAGCAATGTAAGAGGTGGTGAAGAAAGAGATCATAAAATGGTTGGATGCCGGGGTTGTTTACCCCATTTCTGATAGCTCGTGAACCTCACCGGTGCAATGTGTCCCAAAGAAAGGGGGCATGATTGTAGTAACAAATGACAAGAACGAGTTGATCCCCACAAGAACGGTCACCGGGTGGAGAGTTTTCATGTATATAGGAAGCTCAATAAAGTCATTCGGAAAGATCATTTTCCGCTTCCATTTCTTGATCAAATGCTTGATAGGTTGGCCGGACAAGCTTTTTATTGTTTCCTTGATGGATATTCCGGCTACAATCAAATTCGTATTGCTTCGGAGGACCAAGATAAGACTACTTTCACTTGTCCCTATGGTACTTTTGAATTCTCGAGGATGCCATTTGGATTATGCAATGCACCAGTGACTTTTCAACGGTGTATGATGGCCATCTTCACCGACATGATGGAGGATTTTCTTGAGGTCTTTATGGATGATTTCTCTGTGGTTGGAAATTCCTTCAATGATTGCTTGAACAACTTAGATAAGGTCTTGGCAAGATGTGAGGAGGCAAACATGGTTTTGAATTGGGGGAAATGTCACTTCATGGTCGAAGAAGTCATAGTCCTCGGCCAAAAAATTTCAAAGCATGGTATTGAGGTCGACAAGGCCAAAATTGAGGTGATCTCCAAACTCCCTCCCCTACATCCGTGAAGGGAGTGAGGAGCTTCTTGGGTCATGCGGGGTTCTATCACCGATTCATCAAGGACTTTTCTAAGGTGGTGAACCCCTTGTGTAAACTTTTGGAGAAGGATGTCACGTTCCATTTCAACGACTATTGTATGAAGGCATTCAAATTACTCAAGTTCAAGTTGACTACTAATCCTATTATCACCGCACCGGATTGGAGCTTTCCTTTCGAGCTCATGTGTAACGCAAGTGATGTGGCGATCGGAGTAATTTTGGGGCAACGTATCAAATAAATCTTCCATCCGATCTACTATGCTAGTAAGACCATGAATGATGCCCAAGTCAACTACATAGTGACCGAAAAAGAGATCCTTTCTATTTTCTTTGCTATGGAGAAGTTCTGCCCGTATTTGATGGGTACAAAGGTGATTGTACACACCGACCATGTTGCGCTTCGATATTTGATGGCAAGAAAGATTCTAAAGCAAGATTAATGCGGTGGGTGCTTCTATTGCAAGAGTTTGATCTAGAGATTCAAGACAGAAAGGGTAGTGAAAACCAAGTGGCGGACCACTTGTCTCGTTTGGAGGAGGAGGGGAGGCCACATGACGGCCTTGAGATAAATGATTCCCTCCCTGATGAGCAACTTCTAGCCATTTCAATGACCAGGATGCCATGGTTCACCGACTTAGCCAATTATCTTGTGAGTGGTACTGTACCGAATGCGTTCTCTTCAAACTAAGGAAGAGGCTCAAACGGGATTGCCTTGACTATTATTGGGATGAGCCGTATCTCTTCCGAATTTGTACCGATGGTGTGATTCGACGATGTGTGCCGGAGGAGGAACAAAGGGAAATTCTTGAGGCTTGCCACTTTTTACCATATGGTGGTCACCATGGTGGAGCTAGAACGGTAACAAAAGTGTTGAGTTGTGGATTCTATTGTCCTACTCTTTACAAGAATGCTAGCGATCTCGTCAAGCATTGTGATGAATGTCAAAGGGCCGGTGGGATTTCTAAGAAGAATGAGATGCCCCTCACCACCATCTTGGAGATTGACATTTTTTATGTGTGGGGCATTGATTTTATGGGTCCGTTAGTGAGCTCTTGTGGGAACACTTACATATTGGTAGATGTGTATTATGTGTCAAAGTGGGTTGAAGTCGCGGCTTTACCCAACAATGAAGCTCGAAGTGTGGTGCCATTTTTGAAAAAGAACATCTTTACGAGATTTGGTACTCCAAAGGCCATTATTAGTGATGGGGGATCGCACTTTTGTAACAACGATTTTGATACCTTACTCACGAAGTATGGTGTCACTCACAAAGTGTCAACTCCCTATCATCCTCAAGCAAGTGGGCAAGTCAAAGTCTCCAACCGGGAGATCAAGAGTATTTTGTCAAAGACTGTGAATGCCAACCGGACGGATTGGTCAAAGAAACTTGATGATGCTCTTTGGGCTTTTAGGACGGCTTACAAAACACCGATTGGTATGTCTCCGTATCGGTTAGTGTTCGGGAAAGCTTGTCACCTACCGGTGGAACTTGAGCACAAGGCTATGTGGGCATTGAAGAAGCTTAATCTTGAATGGGATGTCGCCACCAACTTAAGGGTGGCACAATTGAATGAGCTTGATGAATTCCGGTACCATGCATATTTAAGTTCGTCCTTATACAAGGATAAGATGAAGTACCTACATGACAAGTACATCCAAAATAAGGAGCTTAAAGAAGGTGATCTTGTGTTATTGTTCAATTCCCGATTACGGATGTTTCCGGGCAAGTTGAAGTCTAAATGGAGTGGCCCATTTTAAGTGGTGAATGTAACCCCCTTTGATTTGGACTTGAAGAATAAAAATGATGAGGTGTTTAGAGTTAATGGGCACCGGGTAAAACACTATCTTGGCAAGGTTGATGATGGCCACATCGTGGCGGTTCTTCATTTCAAATGATTGGTAATCTGCATCGTGTCGCTACGTTAAATCAGGCGCTTCTTGGGAGGCAACCCATGTGTCTTTCTCTTTTTCTTTTTATTTTTTATTAGATAGGCTTTGTTTTGTGCTATCTAGTTTTGAAGTGTATGAAGGAATGGATGTGCATTGCACGGACTGTGTCATAATTGGCTAAGAGTTAAAAACGTGTGAACTGCACATTAATTGTGCGGACCACACAATTCTAAAGGCATCAGCAGAAATCACTCTGCGGCCGCACAATTCTGTGTGCTGTTGCACAACTGAAAGACCAAAATTGCAAGTTCTCTGAAGTTGGCCTGTCAACATTCATAGCCAATCTACGGCCGCACACAAAATTGTGTGATCCGCACAAATTCTGTGGCCGCACTCACTTTTGTGCGGACTGCAGAGTTGCACCAAAGGTCCAGGTAAAGAGTGAGGTCCTCACTCAAAATTGTGCGGCCACACTCACCTTAGATTTGGGGTGACTTGGTCAACCTATAAATAGAACCTCAATGCACTATTCACAATTTTACACACTCTGGGTTCTTAAACCCTAAGCAAACACATTGCGCGTTCAATTAGTTCATAATTTTCCTTCATTTCATCAATGTAGATTCTTACCTGCATCCTTCATAACTGGTATGTTCATTACTTCTTTAGATTTTTCAATTTCTTTTAGTTTTTGTTATTTTGTGGTAGAGTTGTTTTTAGACCTAAAATGTCAATTATTAGTCATGTGTGCTTAAAATCATGTGGGTAATATCATATATGTTCATTGGGACCTGGGTAGATCATTAATCATGTTTAATTGCAAATACCATGTCTACATTGTGCAAAACTTGCAAAACACAGAGTCAGTGCTGCGTAATTTTGAATTGTGCGGCTGCACAGAAATTTGTGCGGTCCGCAGATCTTAAACTTAGGGTTAAAATGTTGCATGAAAAGTGCAGACCGCACTCAAAATTGTGCGGCCGCAGAAAAATGTGTGCGGTCGCACTTTGGACTTCTGAGAACCAGTGTTCTGGAATTAGTATTGTGCGGCCGCACTCGAAATTGTGCGGTCTGTACTTCAGGATGCACGACCGCACTTCAAAATTGTGCAGTCCGCACATGGCTATCTGCGGCCGCACTCAAAATTGTGCGGACCGCACTGCCTCTTCTGCAGTTTATTTTCTTGCAACTGTTATGCATCTGTGTACACTGTTTTGAGCTCTAACTGACTTATGTACCTCATATTGCAGACAATGGTTCATTCACGAGGTAGAGGAGACACATCTAAAGGGAGAGGTGAACCCTCCCGAGGCCGGGGCAAAGGTACTCAACCTTTGGTGGTGAGAAAGAAAACTTTGACATAAAAGCAAACCCCGGGGAGAGGCAGTTCCACAGAGCCTTCTAAATCAAGCTCATATGTCCCGTCTAGGGAAGTCTCCGAAGGTCACTTAATAGGAGAATAGCCTGAGGCCCAACCTCAACCATCACACGTCCCAGGGAGATACCAACTCCGGGACGAACCCTCCACCTCAGCAAGTTCTTTTGAGGGTTCCGATGCCGGTAGCTAGGGTTCAGAGCCCTCCTCTACACCTACTCCTCCGACAACAGTAGCAATATATGATGATGATGATGATATCCCGGATGATGGTAGAGGAGGTGACACTCGAGTGGGCGGCCTAGAGAGGTCGAAGAAGAAGGAAGCATGGGAGGATCGGTTTGTGAGTTTGATGGCCTTCTCAAGGTTTAGAGAGTGGTGGCCCCAGAGATCGCTCACACTTGAGCGACAGTTCTTAATTAAGGATTTCGATATTCACAATCCAAATGTCCTTAGACAATTCGGGAGCGCCAGGGGTGGATGTGGTTCACCCAGAGTGTCAAGGATGCCAAGGAGCACTTGGCACGAGAATTCTATATCATTGTGGCACACATCAAGAAGGGAACCAAAGTTACCAAAGTGCGGAATTTGAAAGTTAGATTCGATCAGTGCATTCTGAACCAGTACTTGGGATTCGAGGAGTTAGATCCAGTCCAGTACTTGGAAAAGCTCTCTAAGGGTGATGCAGTTCGCCCTTGGCTAGTAAAGATATTGGTAGCTCCAGGACCACCACCACCTTAGATCACAGCGAGGGTTCCCATTGCTTGGGCCACCCTCAATTTTGAAGCAAAAGGGTGGCAAACCTTTGTGTGCAGCCGCTTAGACCCGAGCCAAAATGAAAGCAATCTTCCCCTCCCCCGAGCCGTTTTGGTGGAATCCATCATGGCTGGGTACCTAATAAATGTGGGTGCCATCATGTCGGCAAATATGTCGTTGGTGGTCCAAAGAAATGAAAGTTCCTATACATATCCCAACACACTCACAACATACCTCACGGATGCAAAGGTGGAGCCAAGGAGTTTTGATCAAAAGGTGCGGGCTAAACAACCTTTCTCATGGTACTCTTTGCAAGGTCCGGGAAACCCAAAGTACAAGGGTAAGGCAACTACCACCAGTGGCCAATCTGATGAGCCAACGGTGGTGGTTACAGATTCAGCTGTTGAGCCTTCTACAGCTGCCATGCCTTCTACAGCAGCCGGTCCTTCCACCGAGACAACTGACATGCCACCACCTCCACATTCTAGACCATCTACATCAATGCCAGTGCCTGTCTCTTCTACATGTCCACTCACTGCGCTACCAGTCTCCCAGACATTGGCGAGTCTCAACGACTGGATACAGACAGCTACTTCAAAGTTGTCTGACATATCCAGTGTTGTTGCAGCACAGTCCTCTACCCTAGTAGCACCTCAGGTACCTCCGTTAGTGGAGGAACCTTTGAAGAAGATCCTGGAAAATCAGAAGACTATCATGGATACAGTGGTGGCGCACGGGAGAGCTATTGAGGAGTTGGGAAAACAGGTGAAGAAGATGCGGAAATCTCAAGCATCAAAGAAATCAGTGGAAAGATTGAGCACCGAGGTGTCCAAGCTTGCATCAGCTGGGGATATTCCCCTTGACCTTCTGATGGAGATAGCACCAGCAACACCAGCAGTTCCACTAGTACCTGAGGCATCAGAAACAGCAGTTGGCCAGTCTGAGGAGCTGGACCTTGCTGCCCACACCACTGCGGAGATGCTCCAAATGTTCAGCCACCCTATTATTCCCCGGCCGGAGGACGATGAAATCCAGTTGGAGGATCCATAGGGTGCTGATGATGCCATGCACACTGAGACCACATAGGGATTTCTCTTCACTCTCTATCCTTATTTTTGTTAAGCATTGAGGACAATGCTTATTTGTTTTAGGGGGGTGGTCCACTTTGGATAGTTTATTATGACATTGACATTGGCCTGTAATAACTTTAATACTCTTTTTATTTTATCTTTATTCTCTCTTTCGTTATGTATATATTCCTGCCTTTCCCTTGATGTATATATTCATTTCCCCTCGGTTTGTATATTCATTTGTCTTACTTTCAATAGTTTATTTTATAGCTTCTGTAGTTTATTTTTCTTAGTAGTATAACTTCTTATTTACTTTAATAGCTTCTTTTTGATTTGGTAGCTTCTTGTTATGTTTAAGTGAGCAATAAGCCTTTAGTTTTTTTAATGCCACGGTTCTTTCCAAAGGTGGGTTTTGTGTGAACCGGGTGGATCTTCCTAACGATGGATGGCGTGACAACCTTCTTAAGGGATTGAGTCCGATTTTATTTTATGTTTAGGTAAAAACAGTAGTAATGAATAAAAGGGTCTCAATCATGCTTCACTTGGTACCAACACATTTACCTACGGCCTTTTGGTTAGAAACACGTTTTTGGCATAAAATAGCTCTAGTTGTGACCTTTTGACTCTTGTGTTGACTTAAGCATTCATCGAGTGGTTCAGTCGAGCCATTTGTGATTTTCAATCTTAAATAAGGTTGTTGTGGAACCTCGACTCTGTTCTTTTTAGCAATCTAGCAGCGTGAGAGGTGAGATATTTAGTTTCAAGTCCAAAGTACCCGTGCTAATAGTCTAGAACTTGCCCCAAATGTTTTTCTAGGTGAAATTCTAAGTTTGGCATTGCTTGAGAAATGATTGTAGGCTCTCCTTGATTTAATTTGAAATCTTTCATAGCCTACCAATGTGATATCCCTAGTCAACCCATTTGAGCCTAAGCCCTTTTTTCATTTAATAACCACGTTACAAGCCTGTACCCGTTTGTAATGACCCTCTTTTGACACCCGATCTTTCCTTGGCATTCTTGAGAAATAATTGGCTAAAACATAAGTTTGGGGGAGAGACGAGGAGTTTGAAAGTGATATAAAGGTACAAAGAATAGGAAAGAAATGAAAAAAAAGGGAAGGCAAAGAAAAGAAAGAAAGAACAAAATGAAAAATACCAAAAAGAAAGTGAATAAAGTAAAGAGTTGAAGGGATTCAAAGAAAAACAAGGATGAAAGGCATGGAGTAAACAAAGAAGGAGAAAATGAATATCATGACCTAGAAAGAGTGACGTTAAGTCTCTCTAGTTCCCCCGAGGAAAAACCAAATGACTCAAAAAGTCGACAAAGTATGAGCCAAAAAGAGAAAATGGAGTGCTTAAGGAAATATGATATTCCAACAAATCCTACCTTAGTCCAAAAGCCTTCATTACATCGCGAAAAATCCCTACATGATTGCAAGTCCAGTGAGCTTATATTAGTGGTGATTTATATGAGGGGCAAGCATATGGTACTTAGAGCCTTACTTGTGACATTCGTTTGAGAGAGACGAGCGAACTTTTCACCATCCTTGAATTGAGTGTTACATTCTAAAGTAAGATATGCTAACGGAGAGTAGAGGAGGAGGAGTTTGGGATCCAAAATGACCTACATGAAAGAGCGATCTTCCTTGATGAATAAAGTCAACTCTTGATGCTCTAGTATCACATTAGAACTATTGTACTTAAAAAGTCAAATCATTGCATTGTTGATAATTCATAAGTGTTATGGGTAATTGTCGGTCCCAATTGATGTGTGTTTGATTCACCTTAGGCCAACTGAAATAGCTCTTTTCTTGTGGAGATAGGAATTACCTTATTTTCTAGAGGACAAGAAAAATCTTAAGTTTGGGGGAGTTGATAAGTAGGGATTTTGACTACTTATTTGCACTCTTTTACTTTTGTTTTAGCTCAAAATTGCTTAAAGGTATTCCCGAAAACTGATGAAATTTGCTTTCTTGCAGGAGTGTTGAAATATGATTCAAAGAGATGAAAATCAACTCAAGAAAGAGTAATTTTGGACAAGGAACAAAACAAAGCTAAAAGGGCAAAATGCGGACCGCACAATATTGAGTGCGGACGCAGAACATGAGGAAGCCTATGACAAAATTTCTATGCAAAGTGTGGACCGAACAATTATTGTGCGATTGCAAACGATGAGGTTCTGAGAGATGGATTCTGGGGTCAAGAAGAAGTGCAGACCGCACCATTATTGCACGGTCGTAGAATCAAAAGTGCAGCCACACTTAGAAATATGCGGTCCGCAGAAGTCTTGCATGTCAAAGCTAAAATTCGAGAGTGCAGCCGCACTTAGAAATGTGCAGACCGCAGAATTTGAAGAAGTGCGGCCGCAACCCAGGATTCTACAGCCGCAGAAGTCCATCCTGTCAAGCTAGTGTCAAAGTATGGACCGCACACATAATTGTGCGGCCGCAGAATCTCCGCAGGGGCAATTTTGTCCAATAATTTCAGCTGGGTATAAATAGCTCTTTTTGTCAAATTTAGGTTAAGTAGAGAACACCAGAGAATAGATAGTCGTTTTTCTTTACTGTTTTGGGTAACTTTGTAATAGTTTGTCATTTTAACATTAGATTTTCTTCCCTTAATCATCTATTATGAGTTTTATCTTAATTTCTTCTTTAATATCTTCATTTTCTATGAGTAGCTAAACCCTTAGCTAGGGTTGTGACCCAACCCTAGTATGGGTACTTAATGGGTGATTGATTTAGGGGTTATTTATGATTGGGTATATGATATTTAGCCTAGTTCTTGCTTGAATTTGAGAATTGATAGTTGCAAACATTGATTCATGCCTAATTGACTTAGTCTCTACTTGAGAAAGAGAGACTAAGTCTAGAAAAACTTGGCTAACAAGAAATTGGGGTGAACTCAAGAAAATTGATAGCCCCAATTAAAGGGTCGAATCTAGAGATAGTAAGACCCGACTTGAGCATCTATCACTTGTTTTGTGAAATACCCATTTGGACTTGAGAAAGCCAAATTGGGCAAAATCACTCAAACTATCGAGATGTATAGAGTGAGTCGTGTGTGATTGCTATATTGTATCCTTACCAACCAACATTCCCTAAATCTCTCAATCTGTTAGGTAACCAACTAGGTGGAAGTTACAACCCTAGATCTTTTATAACCTGAAAAATAACAATACCAAAAATATTGTCTCTTAGCTTTACAATTACAGCATTAGCATACGATTTAGGAGTAGAAAAGAAACAACCAAATATGTGGAAGTACAATCTTGGGCACATCATATACTTAGACTAGATATATACCTAATCTAACATAAAGCTCTCTGTGGAATCGAACCCGACTCGCGTTGGGTATTTATAATTGCATCGACCGCCTCACAATCCCAATTAGTGGTGTGAGTTTGGGCGAAATCACTCCGCAACAAGCCCTATACATACCCGAATCGACCAAAAAAAACCTACTCATTAAGAACATGGTGGAGGAACTCAAGAAGCTCATTGGTAGAGTTCGGAATTTTGAAATCGGTAAAGGCGTTGAAGGTCTAAACTATGAGGACCTATGTATTTAGCCGGATGTGGAACTGCCGAAGGGTTACAAACCTCTCAAGTTCGAAATGTTCGATGGCACTGGTGATTCGAAAGTGTATCTGAGAACATATTGTGACAAACTTGTAGGAGTGGGCAAGAATGAACAAATCCGTATGAAGTTGTTCATGCGAAGCCTCACATGAGATGCTTTGTCTTGGTACATAAGTCAAGACCCGAAGAAGTGGATTAGTTGGGTAAGCATGGCATCAGACTTCATGGACAGATTCAGATTCAATACGGAAAGCGCGCCAGACATTTTCTACATTCAAAACCTCAAGAAGAAGCCAGCACTTGAAGAAGAACAAATGAATAAGTTCTTCGTCAGAGCTCAAGACCCGCAGTATTATGAAAGTTTGATGCTTATTGAAAATCACAAATTCTCTAACATCATCAAGCTAGGAGAAAGAATAGAAGAAGGGATTAAGAGTGGGATGGTAACCAACTTCGAGGCGCTGCAGGCCACGAACAAAGCTTTGCAATCGGGAGGTATTTCGAAAAAGAAAAACGTAGGTATCATAATGGTAGCCCGGGGTCCCATGTCTCCTCTCACATACCAAACACCTCCACCCACATACCAACCCTCACCCCCCAAATACCAACAACTTGCTACCACCTATCATGCCTATAATACTAAACTCGCATATTACCATTCTCCACCCCCCGCCTGCCAAAACTACCAAAAACCATGACCACATTTTGACCGAAGACCACCTAGACAATACACCCCAATTGCCAAACCCATAGACCAATTGTACGAGAAGTTGAAGGCTGATGGTTACATCACTCCCATTCCTGCCGTTGCTATGGATAATTCTTCCCAGTGGATCAACCCCAACAAGACATGTGCCTATCTTTCAGGCATGAAGGGTCATACCATTGATGAGTGCCGCACATTGAAAGATAAAATTCAAACATTGATCGACACTAAGGTCATACATGCAAAGGAAGCTACACCAAATGTTCGTAACAATCCTCTCCCGGATCATAGAGGCGAGGGAGTGAATATGATAGAGACAGATGAAGAATGGGACTCAGAGGGGAAATAGGACTCATTCGAGAGGTAGATTCTCCTAAAACATCTCCAGTCACCCTCATGCCGGTTGTGGTCCAAACCCAGGCGTCGTTTGAAGTTGAGGTATCTACACCCTTTACCGTGATGGTAGATCCCACGCCATCCTACCAGTCTGATGCCATACCATGGGACTATGTTGTGGAAGCAAGGATAAAAGGAAAAGCAAAAATAGAGGAAACAGGGGCAGCGCAAGGTATGACTAGAACTGGCCGAGTTTACACCCCTAAGAACCTGGGAGGAACAAGCAAGAAAGCTGCATCTAAGCCACCTAAGGTTGAGACTAGCAATGATGATCTATGGAGGAAGGTGCAAGCAAGAGAGTACTCTATTGTTGACCACTTGAACAAAACTCCCGCTCAGATATCCATATTGTCACTACTGCAAAACTCAGACACACACGGGAATGCTTTGATGAAGGTGTTGAGTGAAGCTTATGTACCCACCAAAATCACTAGTGGGGAGATGGCCAACACGGTTGGACAGGTATTGGAGAGTTACAGAATCACCTTTCATGAAGATGAATTACCACCAGAAGGATTGAGTCACAACAGGGCACTACGCATCACAGTGCGATTTGAGGATAAGTTCATCGCTAGGGTCCTGATAGACCGGGGGTTCAAGTCTCAATATATGCCCACTGACTACTCTGAAGAGATTAGGTAAAGGCCTGCACGAGATACGGATGGAAATCATGAATGTGAAAACATTTGATGGATTTCAAAGAGCTACCATTGGAGAGATCAACCTCAGTCTACAGATGGGCCCGACTTGGTTTGATGTCGAGTTTCAGATGCTGGATATATCTGCTACTTACAACCTATTATTGGGACGACCATAGATACATGATGTCCCTGCATTAGGCTATGAAATTTGAGTGGAATCATCAGGAGTAATCATTCATAGAGATGGAAGTAACCCCATCTACACCAATCAGACTGTTCCAGTCATCGAAAACATAAAGAAGCTGGGTGGAGAAACATACCATCACATTGAGCGAGTCAACACAATTGAAAAGGAATGATGGTAGAGCAACAAGATAGAAATCATACTGCTATGGACAGGATATGAACCCGGCAAGGGTCTCGGCAAAAATCTCCAAGGGATCACCACTCCCGTACAACCACAGCGTCATGGCACGACTTTTGGACTCAGATATGAATACATATGGCGGGAGTACCAGGATTGGTCACCATCATAGTGTGGTCCTTATTATCCACTGGAACAACCAGTACTACCTCTGCACCAAACATTCCATCAAGCTGACATGATGTGGGGATCCGAGGAAGATGCAATTTTAGCGGGCATGAGGAAGTTGTTCCTAGACGGAGAGGATATGGACTGCAGTGCAATAGTTGAGGAGGAGGAGGAAGACCTTACTATTCAGACCATGGAGAATGGAGTTGTTCTCAAGAACTGGACTGTTGCACCATCCCGGGCCCGTCGAGTTCTTGGGTAGCCTGGCAAATTAGCATCAATTACTTTAAATTTTGAGCATTTGAGACATTTCAGTATTTTGTTTTGAAATAATTGCTCGAGTCATCGAGTCATACTTGTTGACGTTTTAAGATTTTATTAATGCATTACTGCTTTTCGCATTTATTATTATTCTTTATATTTTCTTTTTCAGCATTATTGTTACTTATCTTGATGAACCTACGACTGTGACATGTAATGAGATAACGCAACATACGGATAGTGATTCAAAGGATCTGGAAGATGATATAACACCTGAGGAAATCATCAGAGAAGTGGAAAGCTTTGAAAACAAATCAAAGTCTAATCTGGAGGAAACTGAGATCGTTAACTTAGGGGATTCCAAAATGGTCAGAAACACGTATAAGCATTCATCTACCACCATCAGAGAAGGAAGAGTACATCATATTCCTAAAAGAATATAAAGATATCTTTGCATGGTCCTACGACGATATGACTGGTTTGAGCACATCGATAGTGGCTCACAAGCTACCCACTAATCCTATGTGTCCACCAGTAAAGCAGAAGCTCAGAAAGTTCAACCCGGATATGAGTTTGAAGATAAAAGAATAGATCACCAAGCAAATCAAAGCCAAGGTTCTCCGAGTGGTCGAATATCCGATTTGGTTGGCCAATATTGTGCCAGTTCCAAAGAAAGATGGGAAAGTTAGAGTATGTTTTGACTATCGAGATCTAAACAGAGCAAGTCCTAAAGATGATTTTCCACTGCCCAACATACACATACTGATTGACAATTATGCCAAGCATGAGCTCCAATCCTTTGTGGATTGCTTCGCATGATACCATCAGATATGGATGGATGAAGAGGATGCCGAAAAGATAGCCTTCATTAAACCATGGGGATATACTGTTACAAAATGATGGTCTTTGGTCTGAAGAAAGTTGGGGCCACCTACATGAGAGCCATGACAACCATCTTCCACGACATGATACACAAAGAAATAGAGGTGTACGTTAATTACATTATCATCAAATCTAAAAGGAATTTGAATCATATAGCAGACTTTAAAAAGTTTTTCGATCGGCTTCGAAAATACAATTTGAAGTTGAATCCTGCAAAATGTGCCTTCGGAGTCCCTGTGGGAAAATTGTAAGGATTCATCTTCTGTTGCCAAGGGATTGAGTTGGACCCATCAAAGGTCAAAGCTATCCAAAACCTATCACCTCCAAAGAATAAGAAAGATGTGATGATCTTTTTAGGGCATCTCAATTACATCAGCTGCCTCATAGCACAGTCAACTGTGATATATGAGCCAATCTTCAGGATGCTGAGGAAAGATGCTGCAACAAGTTGGACTAAAGAATGCCAGAAAGCCTTCAACAAAATCAAGGGGTATTTATCTAAACTACCTGTTCTGATCCCACTAGAACCAGGAAGGTCTCTGCTGCTTTATTTGTCCGTATTGGAGGGAGCTTTTGGTTGTGTTTTGGGACAACACGATGAAACTGGAAGAAAGGAGTAGGCGATATATTATCTGAGCAAGAAATTCACGCCTTACAAAGCCCGATATTCTTTGCTAGAATGCACTTGCTGTGCTTTGATGTGGATAGCACAGAAGTTGAGGCATTATTTATGTGCATACACTACATATCTCATATCAAGTATGGATCCGCTAAATTACATCTTCCAGAAACCCATGCCTATGGGTAAGTTAGCAAAATGGCAAATATTATTGAGCAAATTCGACATCGTCTGTGTAACTCAGAAGGCAGTCAAAGGGCAAGCATTAGAGATCATCTGGTAGAAAATCCCCTAGACGGAGAATACGAACCATTGACAATGTATTTTCCCGATGAGGAGGTGTCATTTGTATGAGAAGATATCACCAAGGCATATGATGGTTGGAGAATGTTCTTCGACGGAGCAGCAAACTTCAAAGTAGTGGGTATCGGGGTTGTCTTAGTATCAAAAACCGGCCAACACTATCGGGTATCCGCGAAACTCATGTTTCCAAGCACTAATAAAATGGCAGAATATGAGGCTTGCATTTTGGGACTTAGGTTGGCCATTGACATGAATGTTCAGGAGCTACTGGTAATCGGAGATTCAGATCTTTTGGTGCACCAGGTTCTAGGGGAATGGGCTACGAAGAACACCAAAATATTGCCATATTTGCACTACGTACAAGAGCTGATCAAAAAGTTTACAAAGATAGAATTCAAACATATTCCGAGGATTCAGAATGAGTTTGCAGATGCGTTAGCTACCTTTTCTTCCATGATACAACACCCGGACAAGAATTTCATCGATCCTATCCCAATAGGGATTCAGAAATAGACCGCTTATTATGATCATATTGAAGAAGAGACTAACGGAAATTCATGGTTCCACGACATCAATAAATACCTAGAAAAGGGAGAATACCCAGAGACTGCTACCCATACTCAGAAGCGAATGCTTCGAAGATTAGCCAACCATTTCTTTTAAAGTGGGAGAATTCTATATAGAAGGACTCCTGACCTGGGGTTACTATGGTGTGTCGATGCCAAGGAGGCATCCAGATTACTCGAAGAAATACATGCCGAAACTTGCGGACCGCACATGAATGGTTTCATCTTAGCCAAGAAGATACTAAGAGCAGGGTATTTCTGGATGACTATAGAAACAGAATGCATCAAGTATGTTCAGAAGTGTCACCAATGCCAAATACATGCTGATATGATACGAGTACCACCCAATGAACTCAATGCAACAAGTTCACCCTAGCCTTTCTCCGCTTGGGGTATGGATGTCATCGGCCCAATTGAGCCCGCTGCTTCAAATGGGCATAGGTTCATTCTAGTGGCCAAAGACTACTTAACAAAATGGGTTGAAGATGCGTCTTATAAAGCAGTAACTAAGAAGGTTGTAGCGGATTTTGTTCGAGACCACATTGTTTATCGATTCGGAGTACCAGAGTAAAATACCGACAACGCCGCCAATTTAAACAGTGATTTGATGAAAGCCATGTGTGAAACATTCAAGATCAAGCATAGGAATTCCACAACATATAGGCCACAAATGAACGAAACGGTAGAAGTCGCCAACAAGAACATCAAGAAGATATTGAGGAAAATGGTGGATAATTATAAATAATGGCATGAGAAGCTGCCATTTGCTTTGCTTGGATATCGTACCATAGTTCGCACATCAACTGGGGAAACTCCCTACCTATTAGTTTATGGTACTGAAATTGTTATTCCTACCGAAGTAGAAACTCCTTCTCTAAGAATTATACAAGAAGCTGAGCTCAGGGATGCAGAATGGATACGAAGCCGCTATGAACAACTAGCTCTCATTGATAGGAAAATAATGAATATAGTATGACACGGTCAACTATACCAGAATAGAATGGTAAGAGCTTTCAACGAAAGGGTCAGGCCAAGGCAATTCACATCGGGGAAATTGGTGATAAAGCGAATCTTCCCCCATCAGGATGAAGCCAAGGGGAAGTTCTCACCCAACTGGCAAGGGCCCTATATGGTTCATCGAGTACTAACAGGAGGAGCACTTATACTTGCAGAAATGGACG
>AWOL01S0014286.1:0-29752 GCA_000715115.1 Nicotiana otophora
CGCCTCCTGCACCACCGAGCAACCGCTTTCTTAAATGGTCATTGTATGGGATAAAATATGTCATATTAAATGATTGCATGAGAAAATGACACGTGGAGTCGAAGATAGAAGATAGTTAAAATCGAAGGCAACGATCTCGTCTGTTACTAGAGAAAATGATACTCATAAAGATAAAATAAATGTCTGCCACCCGGTAGCATTTAATGAAGAATATTCTACAATATTTAGTATACTGCCTGTTACAAAAGAATATAGCATCCATGCCCGCCACACACTCTTCAATGACCCTCACAATTGACATTAAATAGGGGCTTGATCCTAGTACCTTGTTCCCTAGGTATAACTATAAATAGTGAGCTCTACTATCTTTGTAAGGGACACGAATTTTCTTGCAAACTTACGCTACACTCTATTCAAAGCTTAATATAATCTTATCTTCTTGCTTTTTGATTTTATTATTATTGTGCCCGGAAGCCCTACTCCCGAAACTATTATTTCTGCTATTGCGTCTCCATCCCAAGGCTAAGTATTACATATTTATATAATTCATCTATCATTTCAGGATCAAATTAATTCACTTGTCTAGAAACTATGTATAAAGTCAATTGTACCATTTTACGGGTAAACAGTTTGACGTCCACCGTGGGACCTAGATAGTCGTGTAAATAAGTTGGTCCTTACCTCTTTTACTAACGTATTTTGATTATTTTTTCTTAGCAAAATATTATATAAAATGACACATAATAGTGTTAACAACCCACACAATCTTGAGGCCCAGGGAAACCAGCCTTAGCACGAGGATTCAATCAGCGATACCCGCAACAAGGGGAACGAGACCACACCGGTCCATGGTAGGCTGTACTCGCGACATGTTCGGGAGGCGACTCCTAATGATGCTGAAGAGGAGCATATCGTTGAAGCGGTAAGGGTCCTGCAGGAGCAACAAGAGGCCATTCTCGGCCATCTCACACGGCAGGATAAGGTTATGACATAACTAAAGCAGGTGTTATCAGGTGCTTCCAATAACGCGAACGGACTAGGTCCAGTTCCTCCCAGTGCTCCCGCATATCAAACAACGCAAAGGGTTGACAACAACACCCCGAAGGGCGAGGTCGGCTTCGATAGGGCCAGTGGGAGCAGATCCGTTCACAACAACAAGAGTGATCCTTTCAAAAGTGAATTCATACGGTTTAAGAAGGAAGTGAACGCGACCAAATCTTGGGTGCTCCACCGGTTTTGAAGGGACCGAACTCAAAGAAGAACACTCAATTGTCGTACAAACCGAGTGCGGCACCAGAATTGATCCTGAAGCGATTTAAAATGCCCGACATGCCGAAGTATGATGGGACTTCAGACCTTCAGTAGAATATTACCAGCTATATGACGGCGGTGAAGGGGAACAATTTAGCTCCCCACGAGATCGAATCAGTTTTGCTAAAGGAATTCGGAGAGACTCTCACGAAGTGAGCCTTGACGTGGTATTCGTTGTTGCTCGAGCATTCCATAGATTCCTTTGAGATGCTCGCAGAATCTTTCATTAAGGCTCATGCCGGGGTCAGAAAGGTACAGGCCCGAAAGGCCAATATTTTTAAAGTTGCACAAGGAGAGTCTGAGTTGTTGCGAGAATTAGTGACCCGGTTCCAGAAGGAAAGGATGTTGCTCCCAGTTGTTTCGAATGAATGGGCGGCTAAAGTATTCACCAAGGGTTTGAATCCGAGAAGTTCTGATGCTTCCCGAAAATTGAAGGAAAGCTTGCTCGAGTTCTAAGTGACGACTTGGGTGGATGTTCACAACCAGTACGAGTCATAGATAAGGATTGAGGATGATCAGCTCGGCTTCCCGGTGTCGGCTAATGGTCGGGAGAAGAATAAAGAGAAATCAAAAGAGGATTTCGACAAAGATAGACGGTCTTCGAGGAGCTGGTTTTTACCCTATGAACGGGCCGAATGATGCGGTAGAGGTTTCCGGTCAGCACACAGGTTCGTTACCGATATAAGAACTAATCGCGGCCGGAACAACAGATCGGTACAGGACAAGGAAACGTCAGGTTCTCTAGATCTTTCCTACCCTAGACTATCAGAATACAACTTCAACGTTAGTGTAGTATAGTTGGAATCGGCTATGAGGAATATTAAAGAAGCACGGTTCCCAAAGCCGATGAGGTTCGATCCCAGCCAGAGGGACCCTAATTTATGGTGTGAATATCACGAGATGAACGGCTACTGGACTGGGGATTGCCAACATCTGCGTGAAGAGGTGGCAACACTAGTGAAAAATAGCCATCTCATGGAATTCTTAAGCGATCGGGCCAAAAATAATGACGGTCACAATCGTGATAACACGGAGCCCACAAAAGCAGGAAAAGATCTCCCGCGCCAGACGATCAACATAATTTTCGGGGGGGACGACTTCTCTGGAGCAAAAAAGACGAAGGTAACTCCGAGAAACTGACATCCAAATTATGTCGAAGAAGATTATGCTTCCAATAAGGTAACTCCTAGAATATGCTCTGCGTAGTCCAATTATGAGTAACACCATAACCAGGTATCTTATTAAACATTGGAGACTTTGTTACCTTAGGTAGAACTCTAACTCTATTCCAAATTTCTTCTGACGACAATACCGATGGTGGCTCCTCATAATCAGTTTGGTTCTTCATAAATGCACTAGTATTTCTCCTAAACTCGTGATCTCTAGGCAAGAATCGACGGTGGCAGTCAAATCATGTGTTCTTTCCTCCATGTTTCAACATGAATGCTTTTGTGTCTTCCATACAAGTTGGGCAAGCTAACTTTCCCACAGTCGACCACCCGGACAACATTTCATAAGCAAGAAAATCATTTATAATCCACATCAAAGCAGCACGCAATCTGAAGTTTTGTTTAGTTGATATATCATAGGTTTCTACACATTCATGCCACAATAACTTTAACTCATAAATTAAAGATTGCATGTATATATCAATCAAAATTTTCCGATTGCATGGACCTGGAACAATGCAAGTTAGGAACAAATATGGACTTGTCATATACAACTCAAGAGGAAGATGATACGGCGTAACAAACACTGGAAAACATGAATATGGTGCAGCAGAGACAGAAAATAGAGTGAATTCATTTGCACATAAACCCAACCTAATATTTCTTGATTCATTAGCAAAATCCGAAAACATCCTATCAAAATGATTACATGCTTCTCCATCTGACGGATGACATAGAATACCAGATGGCCTTATATTTTCAGAGTGCCATCTCATATGAGGAGCAGAGCTCATTGATGCATACAACCTCTTTAACCTAGGTATAAGGGGTAAGTAATGCATCGCCTTAAGAACCTTCTTCTTTATTGAATTTATGACTTCCTTGTAACGAGGTTGGTTACAAAATTTATAATTTTCTAAAGTTGCATCATCCTTATAGAGTAACATGCAACCTTTCTCACAACAATCAATCCTCTCTGATGAAAGTCCTAACTTAGAAACCAATTTCTTTGTAGTATAGAAATCTTTGGGTAGGTCAATTTTATTCGGATTAAGTTAATTCATAAGGCCAATTATAGAGTCCATGCCCGCTTGAAAAATACTCAAATCCGACTTAATACTTAATAATCTAACCGCAATAGACAACTTAGAATGCATTGAGCCTTCATACAATGATCGACTTGCTTCTTGTAATTGTTCATAGAAGCGCTTAGCATCATCATTTAGTTCAGACTGAGCCCCCGGGTGCATCACAAAAGCATCCCTAACCATTTTATTGAATCGAGAATTTTCAGCATTATTCTCTACTAATGGACTACCCTTACTACCAAAAACAATTGTAAAAATCGACATCACCAACACTAGCAACATCCTCTCCATGAATAGTCCACACATAATAATTTTTCATAAACCTTTTTTTATAAAGATGAATTTTTGCAATATCTGTTTGCAATAACTTTTTGCATTTGCATTTCACACAACGGCACCTAATCACCCCTTCACTGAGAAATTCATGAAGTGTTTTCACTTTAGCCATAAATTCAGCAACTCATTCTATAAATTCCTCCCTCAACCCACTACGATTAGGATAATCTCGATTATACATCCATCTACGATGGGCAAGCTCCATCTATACAAAATAAATTCAAGATATTTAAATCAATATTACTTTGTGTTATGCCAAAAATATTTACTATAATAAACCTTTATATGAGTTCAACTCCAAGAATATCACTTCTTGAAAGACTGAAAGCTTTTCATTACTATACTGGAATACCTCTTTTAGAATAACTCAACACCTTTTTGTAAGTAACTATATCATTTTTCATTCCAACTTTCTTAAATATATTTAAAGTAATTTGGACAAAAATATTTAAACTATATCCCTAAATACTACAACCAAAATAGATGTTTTCCTAAATATGTGGATAGTGCATGTAGATACAACTAACTTCTCCTCCAAAACGTTTGAACTTAAAAAAGAAAATGATTATGGCTATTTATATACTAACGAATCATGAACAATGTATGGGTATCAATGCTAAGAGTATTCCTCTTGATTGTTTGAAACATGTTTCTAAGACTATGTCCAATGATGGGTTGGGTTGAATGGAAATTAGAATCCTTTAATTAGTCCAATATAATCACAAAATACCCTAATAAATGAGCCCTAAATCCTAAAAAACTATTAACAGCAACAACGACAATAACAACAACAACAATTATGATTATAATAAAGCGCAATAGAAGAAAGTCCAATGCAGCTTTAATTGTAACGTCCCAACAGTGGTAACACAACCTTTTCGACAAAGCACGAGTTCATTTTTACTTTGCCAAAAAGCCTAGTAAAACTTTAATTAGCTAGCTTAAATAGTGAATTAAGATGCGCTCCAGGAAACTTCAATGAACATAACTCATACCAAAAGAGTGGAAATCAAATTTCCAGTAGTAAAACAATTAAGTTCTAACACTATTGCTCAACCTTATTACATTAGTTGGCTATAACATGATTCAGTTTGGGGATTAGTTATGAGTATATATAGCTAAGTAAAAATATATGATTGAGCTTTAACACGAACTCCTTTCAATTAGTCATGATGTTGGACTACATATTTCTTTGAGGAACAATATGCAATAATCTCTTTGATAAATATGTAAGATAGTAGTTGAAAAGTTCAAGCAGTTTTTAATGTCTTTTATTGACTATGTGAGAGCTTTAGTTAGATATTACACTTATGGAGGCTAGTTGCATTCTCTATTAAGATGAACCCGACTTAATAGCAGTTAAATATGTTAGCATTGAATTGCTAAACTTCTGTCAAATATGTTACGATTTATGGGGATACATTTTTGTTCAACGTTATCTGTCAACTATGAATGTGTATGCTTGCATATATAATCGAAGAGTTATTTGTTATCTAATTAAAAGTTACACGCCCAACTATTAAAAGTAATAAACTTATTAATTACTAGTGCTTCAATATTAGTTGTATGTGGCTAAGCATGTTACTATTCGAATTTTGTTCATTTCTAATTCTTGATAACTGCTTACTTTACAAGAAAGTTAACTTAAGACATCAGAAAACGCTTGAATGGCTAAAGCTACTCATACAAGATTCTATGAAGATGCATAAAGGAAGAAAAAATATCCTAGAAACCAGAAAATTAAACCTAAAAATTTTGCGACTTTCAAAGAAGAAAGAAACCAATAATTGACTTCAAAATTTTTTGTTATTCAGTTTAGTTTCGAATAATGCAACTTTAGTTTAATTTTCAATCCACCATAAATTATCTAAAATTTACAACAATAAAAAGTTGGTCATTTGTTCTATCCAATTCTTCAAACCCTAGCATATTTTCCTCTTCTCTCGCCATTCCAAAATCTTCTTTTTCACTTCCCCACCAAAATCCCAATAATATATTTCTAAATCCGTAAATCCTTAAAAGAAATTCGAAACATTACTGATGACTAAACCCATAAAGTTTCTAGGTAATAAGAATGAGAGAAACTAACATAGAAGAGGGAATTTCACAAATATGTGCACTGATACCTGGCGTCGTCGACCACTCTTTGTTGTCGTCAGTCGATAGGTGGAGTGGAAGAAATATTAGAGAGGAAAACTCTAGATACACAGAGAGAAACAAAAAGAGAATCGATAGAATGAGTCTTTTTCTTATTTTTAATTTGGGAAAATAAGTCGGTTTTCTTAATTTTAATTTGGGTTCCGACTACCACGGTCGCAAACTACATAAATATATATATTTTTGTTTAAATTTTATATTTTCAACTAACGCGGTCAGTGATTTGGTCAACATATTATTTTGACTTTTCACTTTCCGACTGAATCGGTCACAAATGTGAAGGAGGGAAATTCCCGTGTTGTTTTATTACTGCTTTAGTCAGAATAGCAGTCGATATTATATTACAAAAATAAGAAATAAAATTACAATCATTGTCTGACTACTTCAGTCGCAAATTTTGTCGCATTAGCGACTGCATAATATTCAGTCAAAAATTTTGGTCAGAAAATAGCCATTTTCTAGTAGTGGCAAGAGGCTCCGGGAAGACGATATCACTGTCACGGAAAAAGATACAGAAGAATTGTTGCTGCCGCACAAAAATGCACTAGTAATTTATTAAATGTATTAGATTTTAAAATCAAACGTGTTCTGGTGGATCCAGGGAGTTCGGCCAATATTATACAATGGAAGGTATTGGAACAAGCCAAACTTACCGGAAGCATCATTCTGTCCACGAAACTCCTCGCCAGGTTCAACCTCGCAAGCGTGACAACCCGAGGAGAGATCCCGCTGCCCACAAATGCCGAGGGGGTGATGAAGACGACCATGTTTGAGGTTATGGATGGTGATATGGGCTACAACATTATCCTAGGAAGACCGTAGTTGCACGAGATGAAAGTTGTTCCATCAACGTATCATCAGTTGCTGAAGTTCCCAACTCCGAAGGGGATTAAATAGATAAAAGGCGATCAACCTGTGGCAAAGGAAATGAATGTGATTTCGGTCTCCAGTAGCAAAGGGAAGAAGCATACTGCATAGCAATTAAAGGAGCCGACGCCTGCTCCTGAATCAAGTGAAGTAAACCAGGGGGAAGAGGCGTCGGAATCTTATCAGGTGCCAAAGTATTTCCAGGTACCAGAAGAAATGAACGCAACGAAGTGCACAGCGGAAGAGCTTGAGCAAGTCGCATTGTTCGAAAAGTTCTTTGAGATGAAATTCCACTTGGGGACAGGACTACACCCCTAGCTCAGGTCCGGTTTTATTGAATATCTTAAATTTAATGCCGATTGCTTTTGCGTGATCGCATGCGAATATGACAGGTATCCTGACGGAAGTGGCCGTACACAAGCTAAGCTTGGATCCCAGCATTCCTCCGGTAAGACAAAAAAATATCCTATTGCCGAGGCCAGAAATAAATTCATCAAAGAAGAGGTAACTCGCCTACTCGACATTGGATCGATCCGAGAGGTAAAGTAACCGGACTGGCTAGCTAACATAGTAGTAGTTCCTTAGAAGAATAATAAATTTTACATGTGCGTAGATTATAAGGACTTGAATAAGGCGTGCTCAAAGGACTCGTTCCCACTGCCAAACATCGATCAAATGATTAATGCAACGGCCGGGCACAAGTTAATGAGTTTTCTTGATGCTTACTCTAGGTATAACCAAATTAAGATGAACTCGTAGGATCATATAAAAAACTTCGTTCATAACAAATTTCGGCACATATTGCTATAATGTGTTGCCTTTCGGGCTAAAGAACGTCGGAGCCACTTATATACGGCTCGTAAACAAGATGTTTGAAAAACAGATAGGGAAAACTATGAAAGTTTATATAGACGATATTCTTGTTAAGTATTTGAATATAGGTAATCATCTTAAACACTTGCAAGAAACATTTTACATCCTAAGGAAGCATAACATGAAGCTTAACCTCGAGAAGTGCGCGTTCGGGGTCTGCTCCAGCAAAATCCTAGGATTTCTGATGTCTCAAAGGGGGATTGAGGTTAAACCCGATAAAATCAAAGCCATCGAAGACATCCCAGACCATCTATTAAGTGTAAAAGAGGTTCAAAGGCTTACAGGGAGATTGGCCGCTTTGAGCAGGTTTATTCCCTGGTCATCAGAGAAATTCCACCATTTCTTCGTGCTAGTCAAAAAGAAAAACGACTTCGAATGGACCCCGGAATGCCATCAGACATTGAGGGATTTGAAAAGGTACTTATCAAGCCCTTCGTTACAATCAAATCCGAAAGAAGGCGAAAAATTATTAATATACTTAGCAGTCTCGGAGGTAGCGGTAAGCACAGTTTTAGTCCGTGAAGATGAAGGTATGCAATCTCCCATTTATTACATTAGTAGAATTTTAACCGTAGCAAAAACTTGCTACCCACATTTAGAGAAGTTGGACTTAGCCCTCGTAGTCGTCGCTCGAAAGCTAAGGCCTTATTTCCAATCTCACCTGATAGCGGTAGTGACCACCATCCCCCTGCGGAATATCCTTCATAAACCCGAACTTTCGGGTAGGCTGGCCAAGTGGGCCGTTAAAATGAGTGAATTTGACATAGAATACAAACATAGGATTGGGATTATGTAACAAGTGTTGGCCGACTTTGTGGCCGATTTCAGTTTAGGTTTGTTACCTCTGGCTACCAAAGAAGAAGTGATGGTGTCAGAATCGACTAACAATGATAACAATGAAGCGGAGTATGAATATTTGATTACAGGACTCAAATTGGACTGGGGACTAGATTCTGAGGTCATAAAAATCAAATGCGACTCCCAGCTGGTGGAGAATCAGGTCTACGAGAACTTCAAATCCAAAGAGGAACGCATGAAACAATAGGTAGCGAAGGTTTAGGATCTGCTTGCTCGGTTCCGGGAGTGGTCGATTACACATATCCCAAGGGATTAAAATGCGGAAACAAGCATAGTAGCTAACCTTGGCTTATCAACCGAAATGAAGGGATCGGACTCCAGTATGATCGTACAGCTTATGCACTAGGTTCTGGACGCAGATAACTATTACGAGGTAAACGCGACTAATTTGGTCTGGGACTGGAGGAATGAGATCATTGATTATATCGACCATGGAAAGTTGCCTGAAGATCCTAAGGCATCCCGGGCATTGCGCGCCAAAGCATCATGATATAGATTCAAAGGAGGTCTATTTTACAAGAAATCTTTCCAAGAACCGCAGTCCCGATGCTTGGGAGCCTCCGAAGTGAACTATGTTATGCGAGAAGTCCACGAAGAAATTTGTGGAAATCATTTAGGCGCAGATTCCTTGGTACTAAAGTCGGTAAGGGCAGGATATTGTCGGCCCCGAATGGAGCCCCGAACAAAGTGATTATACAAAATATAAAAAAGAGATTGGAAGCAGTTAAAGGCAGATGACCCGAAAAACTTCCCGGAGTATTATGGGCGTACAGAAAAATGGCCAAATCGAGCACAAGAGAGACTTATTTTCCCTTGTGTACGGAGAAGAATACCTGATCCCGGTGGAGGTAGGGGAACCTACCCTGAGATACTTTCAGGCGAATAAAGAAGCAAACAACGAAGCAATGTTGGTCAATTTGAAACTGCTCGATGAACGCAAGGACTTGGCGCATATAAGGATGGCAGCTCAAAAGCAAAGAATAGAAAGATATTACAATCGAAGAGTCAACCTCCGTTATTTCAAAGTAGGAGACTTGGTTTTAAGGAAAGTAACTCAAAGCACCCGGGAACTCAATGCAGGGAAGTTAGGTCCAACTTGGGAAGGCCCCTACCGGGTTTCAGCTGTCACCGAGAAAGGATCGTACGAGTTGGAAAATCAAGATGGAGAAAAGATACCAAGCAACTAGAATGTGGCACACCTCAAGAGATATTATTGCTGATGAACATCACCTGTACTGAAAGTATGTATTGTACTCTTTTTCCCTTCTCCCAGTTTTTGTCCCAATTGAGTTTTTATGACAAGGTTTTTAATGAGGTAGCAATGGAAAGCATACTACGAAGAAATGGTTCAATAGCAACAATAAAACCATCTAATAACAAGGCACACAAGCGAAGAACCACTCTGGAGTGGTTAGATAATCTTTTGCTCGGTAGCAAAGTTCCCACCGGGAAGCTAAGTTTGCTATCGAGCAAAGGTTACCCGATCGTTCACAAGTGCAAGCCACTAGGGGATTGTTAGATAGTCTTTGTATTGAAAGAATAAATTCCTATGGGGAAGTGAAGTTTATTACCGGACTAAAGATTATCTAGCAATTCATTAGGTCATTAGGGGAATCCTCGAAGGTGCAGAACTTCTATTGTTCAAATTCGCATTCTTCGCATTCGAACACTCGGGGGGGAATGATATGAGGATACGACAAAAATGACTGTTGGGTTGTCCGAAAAAAAAACTGAAAACATAGTTGTATCATCAGGACCAGGGACTGCACGGCTAGCCCCGTAGAAACAAGTTGTACAAGTATCCACAAGAAATGGTAATTTTATTTTTAGCATAACGAATGATTATGTACTTTTTGAAAATGGAAGGAATAAAGTAAAGTCCTTTTATTTCTATCTTGTTTCCTGTCTGAACGATGAATTGATTTTTTCATTTGAAAGTTAAACAAGTACTTCAAATAAAAGTGTCGTAATGAATAGGAGATGTCCTCCTCAAGAGCACCGTAAACATAAGAGGGCCCTCTCTTATGAAAACCCTCACGACAAAGGGTTGATTTCGGAAGAACTGGTACCCAAAATCCAAATGCTTTCAGGGGAAAATCACCCAAAGCCTTGCATAATCAGACGCAAACAGTAAAACTTGTGCAAAACACTTAAGCAAGAAAGAACAAAAAGATTAAAACTTGCATAAATGTTCAAACAAAAGAATGCAAAAAGACTCATGCAATACTTGAGCAAAAGATATTATTATTTGAAATAAATGTGCCAAAATGGCACAAGTACAAAAGTTGGGAAAAGAAATGAAAAGCTAAGCTGTTGCATCTCCGGATCCTAGAGGAAGAGAAGTATTCGCGCTCCCAGGGGAAGTGGGTAGATCCGTCGCTGGCTCGATATCTTGACCTTCATCACTTTTACCTTCAACATCTTCTCCTTCCGGCTCCTCTTCAGTTCCCGAGGACTCAAAACATGAACCAGAAGAATCGTGAGCATCAGATTGTCCCGCCCCGAACCTGGGGGCCGAGACCGGCACCCGGTGCCTCACCTATCCTTGCATACCAACTTGCGACTAAGGGACTCTGAACATATAAAGTCATACTTTGGACATGGACCACATTGCAAGACAATTTGTGAATGCTAACAAAACATCAATGTAAAGCTGGGCCGACAAGGCCGACATAACTACTACAGCTGGCAAACCAACAAAATATACATACAAGGCTTACAAGCCCAACATACAGCACTAACTGAAAGGATATGTCTATAAGCCTCTAGTGATGGATGTACTGTCATCGAAACAGGGCCCCGACCTTTTCATAACATATATATACATATATACACAAGATGTACATAAAGCTCTAGACCCGGCAACTTTAGAGGACATGGAGCTTACCGATCAAGATGAACTCGGGCAACACCTACTGAGGAGGTCTACTTGTCTTTCTGTCTGAACCTGCATGCATAAAATGCAGCGTCCCCAGAAAAAGGGACGTCAGTATGAAATAATGTACCGAGTATGTAAGGCAACAGATTAACTGAAAGCTGAAACTGAACTGATAATATAATAATTGAAAGTAACTGCAATTTATGAGACTAGGATAATGTATATAAATTCGAGAGTATGAACTTCTCTTTATGCCTCGTTATCAAACACATGTAATTATGAGATCATGCCAAAATGAAGGAAGGGTTTAGCCTTAACATACCTGAGCCTATTTTCTTGACAATCCTTCCAACACACGTCAATAGCGACAACATGTAATGGCGGATCGAAGTAGGAAAAAATCCATATGATATTCTTGAGAAAGATTGCACCGTACTTCCTTAGAATCACAAAATCCCACGTTATAGCCCTGACCATTGTAAATCACGTATGCAATTTCTCTGAAACGTGATGTTGTCTCTTTTAATCTTGTGGGGGAGGGGGGGAGGGGGTAAGCAAGCATTATCTTGCATTGCTAAGGTGAATATATTTGTGCAATTCACGTTAGAAGGCTAAAGAAAATGTTAACCTTGTTATGTACTCTAATAATGTGACAGCTTGCTACACCTTATATGAGTCACTTAGTGGCTTTGTTGACAACTTCATGGGCTGCCATGTTGGTGGTAAGATCCATCAAGCTTATCCAATTCTAATTAATTGTTAATTTATTTATCTCCCACTAACCAATAATTAACCAATTACCCACATAGTTATGAATTATCTCAAATTACTTAAAATACTACTTACTTTTAACACACCTTATACACCTTACTATCATGGTCATGTGGTACCTTATATGGCACTAGTCTATAAATGTCGGGTATTATAGCTCAGACCGTATTTTACCCCAAATTGCCAAACTTTGACGAAACTTATTTTCTTCGATTCTCTTACCCTCTCACCTTCACAAATTTACTTATCACTTGTTTGAAATAGCACAATACTTATAATCTCAAAATAATTTCCTTCCCGAACTTACGTCGATTAGCCTACGACGATTAACGTACGAAAATGCGAAATGTAATATCTCATTTTTTAGCTTTCATCAATTTACTTATGGCGTACTTTCACGTACAAAAATATGGGGTGTAACATTATTCCCCCCACCCCCACCCCACCCCACCCCTTTGAAACATTCGTCCTCAAATGTTGACTGATGCACTTATCATTATCAAACCTATAGCTATTGCGAATACTTTAGTACTCTCCTTGCCATCTAGGCAACTATTCTTTGAATAAATCCAAAGGCCAGGGCATTCCCCCCTTTAGGCCTCTTTCTCACACCACGACTTGTGGTCGGAATTCTTCCAATTTTATAACTGTTGCTACCTTCTATCATGCGGCTTGTACCACTTTTTTCTTGTATGTGCGCCTATGCCACTCTTCCCTCCATCTTTTTCCTCCAGTTTTTAGCCAATCTTTAGGCCTCACTTTGTAAACATATACAGAGCTTGACAAGATATCCCTGTGGGCATCTGTAGGAATACTGAAGTCCTTCACTCGATACTTTATCAAACTTACGAATATTGTTATATATTATTTCATAGGCTCGGTTATCTATCCGCATGACTTTACTGCATTTAAGTAGGTCATAATATACCACAACTCTTACCTCGATTTATCATTACTAAGGTCTTCTACCAAACTCCAGGTTACGTTCGTTGCTTATCCTATATGTATAAATCTATGTACTTTAATGCTTTTATCTTAAGAATGACGGCCTAATATCACCTCATACTTTGTGACTTTTGTCCATCCATTGTTGATTCACCTTAATGTTGATTTATCATCTACCACTGATAACTTGAGCTTTTATGTAATACTGCCGCTAGGGATCACGTCTTATCGGGGAACATCTGAAATGATTAGACTGATCCACCTGGGGCGATACCATGCTTTTATAAATTACAATTTGCGGCTCATATTATTAGTTATTACTTTTAGCCTTTCATAGGCTCTATGGAATATCCATGATACAATACTTTAACAACTCAATCCTTTGTCTATGACCCGAGCTCAATTCTTCCTTTTAACTTATACTGGAACCTTCTACGGTTGTATGATTGTCAATATATATATTGCATGGATAATACTCTGAACTCTTAAGTGCGTTCATAACGTAACCAACTCTAGATCATTGATCGAATAATTCCTTTCGTTCCTTCTCAGCTTTCTTTAAACGTAAGCTATTACTTTTCCTGTTCTTTTTGCCCCCTTGTTGAGTGCATACTTAGCTTATCTTAGTGCCCACATATATTGGAATTCCATACAAATCATATGATCTTGAATATCACTTCTGATTTTGCTCCTCGTTCATTAGCCACGGTAGGTGCCACCTTCTTGTGGAGTGCATACAATGTTATTGTGAGACTGTTGTTACATGACCATTTCCTCTTTAGGTCACTCTGCTTAGGTTGAAGCCTTCTTCCTTATTTTCTCTGCTAGTCTTTCATTGTAGTACTTAGGGAGGACCCTCTGATTCTTGCAAGGCTGCGAGCATATTACATAGTTTATCCGGCGGAATTTTTGATGTTCTTTCTTACTTGTAATTAACCTTACTTACTTACCTTCATGTCCTTGTGCTCGTAGGATTGCTTCTGAGCTGATATTTTGATTGTCTTCCCAGTGGCACTCTCTTTATCTCTGTAACACTCATACGACACCTTTACTACCCCAACTCCTATCTTAATATTTCTCAAGGTTACGATGTCATATCTACGAGACTGAATGCCTCGTGTTGGGGTTCACTATGTTTATTTTGCATGATCTGTTGATTTGTCTGTATCCTCTTGTCTAGCCAAAACTAGGCTTTTCCTGAATCAACTACTGACTATTCGTTGGCCCATTCTCATATCTGTATTCCTCATAATCATTCTTGGGTTATTTCTTTTGTCTTAACTTACCTCTTGCGCTGGCTCCTTATTTATCAAAAGCATCCCAGGCCGGAACCCTTACTTCCTCTCCTTGACGTCGTGCTTGCATAATGTTCAGGAGTCGTAGCATATCCGTAAGATTTGAATAAGTGCAATCTCACTCATTCTACTTTTTTTTTAATCACATTCTTCCTTTACCATTCCATAGTTACTAGAATCAGTAATTCTAACTTAATGTCACGTAACTCCATATTCCGCTTTTTTGGGGAGTACTAAGATTTTTTGCTATGATGATCTACGTATAGATGTTTTACCTCTTCATCTTTGGTGTCTTTTCATATCATCGATGATCCTTACTTGCCTTGCGGTAATATTTCTATATCAAGGATAATAAAACTCCTTACTCGCGAGGGTGACACTTAGTGTAACTGGCACATATAGTCCCTTAAGCTTAACTTTGCTCACATTGTTGGCTTTAGGGAAGCGTCTCCCTGAATGACCATTCTCTTAATTTCTTATGAATGTTCTTTTGTTGTCCATTCTATTATCGCCGGAACAAAATCTAAAATTCTCACAATACCGACTATTATCAAATCACTCAGTCCCAAATTCATCTTTAGTTTATCTTGTTCATTAGTCCATACTGATTTCTATTATTCTGGGGTCTAACCTTTCCTTCTGGTAGTTGCGTTGGAGTCACCAACTTATTTCTCGAAATGAGGATATGACTTTATGACCTATACTCTTTTGTTGTCTTAAGGCCTATCACCTCTCGTCTTTTCCTTCACTTGACCATAGACTCTGTAATACTGTCATCTTTTTTATCTACCGTTGTCATCCATGTATCATTTATTACTCATAATGCTTTATTGACTCTCTTCTTATTTCCCGCTAACATTTATGTCTATCACTTTATTCTGAAAACTTCAACAAGTCATTCTTTTGCTTTTAGCTCCCCTTTGCTCCGTCCAGTGGCTCTTCGAGTTGCTCAACGTTCTCGCTCTACTATGCACGGGAGCCATATTAAGGTAATATTTATCCCTTTCAATATTTCAGTTCCTATCTTCTGAATTCTTGATCATGCTAGTATTCACATCTAATTGTAATATTCTAGAGTTCACCATCTGGGTGTCTCACAAGGAGATGTATTAACACGTTTGCAATATCCTTCGAAAATGTCAACTAACGCAAACACTCCATCCACCATTTTGGGTCACTCTAACCCCAGCTGAATCCTAATATCCCATTCTTTTCTTAACTACACATGTTAGCCCTCATAGGGCATAACTGAGATGGGTGTGGCCAATTATACATACCTCTGTTACTATTGAAGGTAACTCACAATGCCTATATTTGTTTGCCTGAGTTGAAAATACCAATAATATTCATTAACTGGTACCTCGTACCCTTCTTATCTTGCTTCTTTTACTTGTTGAAGCTTATATTTACCTTTTGAATCTCTCATTGCCTGTCACCATAGGGGTGGATAGATATTCTTTCCTTAAGGTTCCTTATCGAGAGGCTTACATGTCTTAGCACACACATGATCTACTGGAGACCTTACATTAACTCATCATAAGCATCATGCAAAATTGAGTTCCTCTGACTCAACTCTCCCACAGCCACATGCAATCTCTTACCAACTGTCTTTTGGTTGTAGGTATCGTCTTATTACGAGTAACATGGAGTTTAGGAGTTTGAATTCTTACAACTGAGCTCTACCACACGATCTAGAGTAAGAAGAAAGAGTGACACTCCTAAATGCCATGTATCCTCTTGCTTATAAGTGTGGTGCATGACACACCCATAAACAAGACTCTACTAGACACGGCTTGTAGACTCCATTGGACAAAACTGCTCTGATACCACTTTTGTCACGCCCTGAACCTAAGCGCGAGACCGGCACCCGGTGCCTCACCTATCCTTGCGTACCAACTTGCGTCTAAGGAACTCTGAACATATAATGTCATACTTTGGCCATGGTCCACATTGCAAGACAATTTGCGAACACTGACAAAATATCAATATAAAGCTGGGCCGACAAGACCGACATAACTACTACGGCTGGAAAACCAACAAAATATACATACAAGGCTTACAAGCCCAACATACTGCACTAACTGACAGGATATGTCTACAAGCTTCTGGTGATGGATGTACTATAATCGGAGCAGGGCCCCGACCTATTCATAACATATATATACATATATACACAAGATGTACATAAAACTCTAGACCCGGCAACTCCGAAGGACGCGAAGCTTATCGATCAAGCTGAACTCGGGCAACACCAACTGAGGAGGTCTACTCGTCTTTCTGTTTTAACCTGCACGCATGAAATGCAGCGTCCCCGGCAAAAGGGACGTCAGTACGAAATAATGTACCGAGTATGTAAGGCAAGATAATCTAAAGATATGCTTACCTGCTGATACTGACTCAACTCTCTCAATATAGTAAGTAAAATAATTGTCCGGTGGAGATGATGTAGCAGTTGTTAGTGGGAGAGTTGGTGAAAAAGGAGATGAAGCTGATGGCATTGAAGGATGAGAAGTGGTTATGCCAAGCGCAGTGCTAGGTGTTGGTTGCTCGTCAACCGAAGATGGCAGGGATACCGGGCGCAGTGAGTGGGATTTGGAAACGGGAGTTGGCATTTTTCACCATCTCAAATTCCCCCCAGAGCGTCAAGGCATCGTCCTCGGTAGGGGTGTCAATTGTTTGGTTTGGCCGGTTATTTTATAAAAATTTTATCATACCAAGTTTCGAGTTATTCTATTATATATAACCAAAATTAAACTTTGAAGACTGTCGCAATCATGTCGGTTTCTCTTCGGTATCGGTAAGGTTCGGTTAAGTTTCGGTATATTTTTAAATAACATGTAAAATTCATCAGTAGAAATAGAATGCAATAACATATGTTCTTTTATAGGACTTAGCAAAAGTCTTTAGACATTTACTGTTTAAAGGGTGATGAATTAAAAAAAATGAAAGATGGCTAGAGTATAGATCCATCAACTATTCTACAACAACGTAAAAGAAACCAAGGAAAGGCAAAAATATTATAAATCACACGGGTGGAAAGATATTAACCAAGTTGGGACTCAAGAATAAAGTATATAGAAGATTAAATATTAAAAATGAAAGATGGCTAGAGTATAGATCCATCAACTATTCTACAACAACGTAAAAGAAACCAAGGAAAGGCAAAAATATTATAAATCACACGGGTGGAAAGATATTAACCAAGTTGGGATTCAAGAATAAAGTTTATAGAAGATTAAATATTCAAAAAGATAAATTTAAATTATATGAAAGGAAACATATCCAATACATTGTAGTTTGCTACTCATAATCGCTAGAATACTTTGTGTCTTGCTAATGAAGATACTTAAAATAATTTAGTTTAAGTAGAAGTAGCATAATAGGTTTTAGAAATTAGTATTTTGAGTTTAATTACTTGTTGGCTTGTAACAGTTTTCATAATTCCAAGGCCCAAAGAACAATTGAATGGATTATTATTTTTAAACTTACTCTATAAATATATTTTTCACATGTAAAATTTATCCGGTACGGTTCGGTTTTTTTCATAAAATAAAAAACCTACTCTAATTATTGGTGTGGTTATAGATTTATATAAAAACCTACGTTTCTTTAAAAGAAACCTTAAAATCGATTCGGTGCGGTACGGTTCGTTCGGTTTTCGAATATCCACTGACACCCCTAATCCTCGGTTGGTGTAACTAACTCAACAGATTGAGTAGTCTGTTGAGCTGAGGAAGGTCGTCATCTTCTGTTTAGAGAATCCCGCTCCTCGTTGGCTTCTCAATTATCGTCAATCATCACGGTATCTATGGTCGGCCCCGGCGGAGGGATCGTCACCACGACTTCTAGAGACAACTCGGGGGCGGCACTCTTCGCCCTCTTATTCTTTCCCCTGGCTGCGTAGGAATGCCTTATTTTTGGTTGCTTGTTCTCCGGCGGGGGACTCCAAGAAGAAGCACTCGCACCAGAAGCAGGCCTGGAGACGCCTGTTCGAGTAAACGCCTCCTGAAGCAACCTCGCCGCATCAGCAGGATCAACCAAAACGTCCTCCTCGAGGACAACAACCAAGCCTTAGGGTTGACCTGAATTCAGCAAATAGAGAAAGGATTAATTAATTTCCTCACACAAAAAGAAAAGACGAGACGAGTCTAAGCTACCATGATTTTTGGCCTTCCACCCGTATTTAAGGGCCAGTTCTTTCCACGTGCGGGTTTCGAGCGTACTGATGTCCCAGATTTTCTGGACCCACTGGTCCAAGCCTTCAACCCTAGGTGGTACCCATCGAGTTGCTGAAACAGGAGAAAGAAGGAGGATCAATATTGACATGAGATGATCTCTAATGAAAGAAAGATTAAACAAGGAACTTACGAGTGCGATTCCATGATTTCGAGAAGGATGAATTTATTTCCAGAATGATATCATTGGTGGTAATTGCAATGAACCATTCCATCCACCCACAGTCGTTGTCATCATTCATGCTAGATAGTAGAGCATGGTGACCATGTTTGCTGAAATTCACCATTCCCCCGCGGAAGATATTGGGGGAATAGAGGTTCATCACATAAGCTAAGGATAGCTCCTCTCATGTTTCTTGGAACAGGCACCAAAGACATGCAATCGTCCTCTATACGGAAGGACTTACTTATGCCAAACACACCTGGTAGCGGAGGCAGGACGCCACAATGATGGAGTGAAGCTCTCCACTCAGAGAAAGCGCCCCCAAAGTGAAAGGATACATATAGAAATACGTAAAACCCTTCTTGGGAAAGGTTACCCACTCCGCCAGATCATGAGCGATAATGTTTAAATCCTGGCAAAGGCAGTCTTCCTTCACAGCAGGAATACTAGAAGGACGGATGGAAGAAAGGTATCTGCCAATGGCCCATATACGAGGGTTAGCGGAAGAAAATTTCTCTTCGAAGTCTTTAGTTGTGACGAGACTTCTGGGGATGTTGGTACTCACTGTAGGAGGAGCAGCCTCATCGGCTTTACCTTTGTTCTTTAAGGAACTAAGGTTTTTAGAAGAAGAAACCATTCTATGTTAGAGAAGAAGGAAAAACTTTTCTCTTATGAAGAATGGAGTACGAGTTGAGTGAAGAGAGTGTGAAGCATTATGAGGTATGAATGAAGGAGTTTGATACGTATATGTGAAGAAATAGTTGGCTAACATCGTGGTCATAATTATCTCAATAACTAGCAAAACTGATGCTAAATCATGGGATGACGCGTGTTTGGGGCATTAAATGCGGAGAGACGTGCGTCTAATCAACCGTCAGCAACTTTTCATAGGGGGTCAGTAAATTTCCCACCAAAAAGAATGTCTCTACCAACTTCCCGGTGACACAAAGTTATGCCATTGGAAAGCAGGGGGACTATTTGTATGGGGTAAAATATGTTATATTAAATGATCGCATGAGAAAGTGACATGTGGAGTCGAAGATAGAGGATATCTGAAACGAAAGGCGAAGATCTTGTCTATTACCGGAGAGAATGATACTCATAAAGATGAAATAAATGTCTGCCACCCGGTAGAATTTAATTAATGAAGAATACTCCACAGCATTTTGTACACTGCCTGTTACAAAAGAATATGGCATTCATGCCCGCCGTTACACACTCTTCAATGGCCCTCATAATTGGCATTAAAAAGGGGCTTGATCTTAGGACCTTCTTTCCTATGTACAGCTATAAATAGTGAGCTCTACTGCCATTGTAAGGGACACGAATTTTCTGGAAACTTACGCTACAGTACTCTATTCAAAACTTAATATAATCTTATCTTCTTGCATTTTTATTTCATTAATGTTGTGCCCGGAAGCCCTGCTCCCGAAACTACTATTTCTGTTATTTCGTCTCCATCTCAAGGCTAAGTATTGCATATTTATATAATTCATCTATTATTTCATGATCAAATTAATTCACTTGTCTAGAAACTACATATAAATTTAACTGTACCGTTTTACGGGCAAACAGTCATTGCTTCCACCACCAGAGCCACTACCACTACCACTATGCAATTCTCCACCAGTTCCAGTACCATCACTTCCTAAATAGGGACTACTTCCAACGGCACCAATTCCCCCGCCAAATAAACCACCGCCACCGCCGCTTGAGCCACCTGCACTAAGCAATCGCCTACCAAACATGTCAGCAAAAACCATGACGCTACTGACAAGAAAGAGTAAGATAATTATTCCAAGAAAACGAGCTGAGATACACATTATAATACTTTAATGTGCACCAAAAATATTTAGGAAAAAAGGAGTACTGGAAATTAAAGAATTGTATACGGTCAATTTTGTATGGTTAATCGAGACCGGGGTGGCAGACTAAGGTTCAATCCCAAGTTATATTGGATCGTTACATGAATAAATATTACCTAGCTCATGATTCAGGGATCGATTAAGATCGAGACCAGCTAAGGTCGAGAGCTAGAAGGATAGAGATATAGTGAGATCGAAGGAAGCCTGCTAAGTCGAATAACAGAAAGCCGAGGAATTCGTGACCGGGTGAGGATTGTGGCGGAGATCTCAACATGTATCAAGTCAAGACCGGTTGATTAGCCAATCAGGAGATTTCCTTATATATTTAGAATTGTACCATATGTAGAACTCATCTACTATATAAAGGGTGTTCCAATCATTTTATGAGGACAGATTCATGCATAACAAAGCAATATATTACATTTTCTCACTTAAGCTCTTTTATTAAGTAGTTCAGTTCTTACTTTTCAATAATACACTTAGTTGGTGCGAGGTCAACCTGGCTCAAGGGCTAAAGTTGTATGATATATCGGTTTGCTTTATTTTATAGTTAATTTCTAACTTCAATTTTTATATTTCTCAATTTGTGCCAAGTGAAATCACATATCCATAAAACCACTTACAAATTTAATTATTATCCGATTTTAAGGGTAAACAGTTTGGAACCCACCGTGGGGATAAGGATAATAGTGATTGCCTGGTGCTAATTTTCATAACACACACACTGCTTTACACTTATTCTTATAAGCATTTTTAATTCCAGGATCAGCATGTTGAACTCTCGAGCAATACCCACACACATCGACAATGGCCTTGGTTTTTATGGCAAAAACGACAATGTAGCCGCCCCAGGAAACGAAGTGCTTCCAGTTGACCTCAAGGGAGTACCAGTTACAGTCCCCATCGACGTCAGTTCCCATGTTTTCCTGAATGCAAATCTGGGAGACGACCCCGAAAATAGCGTCCGCAGAGCCGTTCGATTAGCCGAACAGAATGCACAGGGCGGCAAAGAAGGCGGAATCAGCCTTCGAATAATATTCAAAATGTTGCAGGCTCAACAAGATGCAATAACACAACTTCGAAATCAGAACCATGCACCGAGTAGGGTCGAACCCGAGACATCATAGGCAGTTGTTCACAGGGCCGAACCAGTGCTGGGGAGGTCAAATATGAATGAGTCAGGGACTGACCCCGCTATCTTGAAAATGTTCGAGGAGCTGACAAAGCAAATTGAATCGGGGGAGAAGAAGATTGAAGCGAATGACAAAAAAGTGGAAACATATAACTCCCGAGTTGATCAAATTCCGGGGGCACCACCGATTTTGAAGGGTTTGGATTCAAATAAGTTTGTACCAAAGCCCTTCCCCCGAGCGCGGCTCCTAAGCCTATTCCAAAGAAATTCTGCATGCCATAAATTCCCATGTATAATGGAACTACCGACCCTAACAAGCATGTCACTTCTGACACATGCGCAATAAAGGGGAACGATCTAGAGGACGATGAAATTGAGTTCGTACTGCTGAAGAAATTCAGAGAAACTTTATCAAAGGGGGTGATGATATGGTACCATAATTTGCCAGCTAACTCTATTGATTCTTTTGCCATGCTCGTAGATTCCTTCGTCAAAGCACACACCGGAGCGATAAAGGTCGAGACTAGAAAAGTCAAACCTCTTCAAAGTAAAACAGAAAGATAACGAGATACTCAGAGAGTCCGTATCTCTGTTCCAAATAGAGCGTATGGATCTGCCCCCGGTCGCGGATGATTGGGCCATTCAGACTTTCACTCAAGGCCTAAACATACGAAGTTTTGTAGCCTTACAACAGTTAAAGCAGAACTTGATCAAATATCCAGCTATAACCTGAGTCGATGTGCATAATTGGTACTGGTCAAAGATTAGGGTCGAGAATGACCATTTGGGGCCTCCTTCTGGATCCGTTTATCCAAACAGGACCATCGACAGAGTTAAAAGGGATATTGGCCGGGAACTACGGTCAAACAGAGATCGATATCACCCATACGGTGGAGATAGGAGAAACAACGGGCCTGGATGCAACCCTGTTTGAATTGATACAAGAAATGATCGAGGACAGAGCTCTCAAGGGCTCATGAGTAAGAGTGGTTTCGACAGACATGTCGAACCCAAAGAAGCACCACGACTATTGGAATACAACTTCAACATTGATGCATCAACTATTGTATCGGCTTTGGGGCGCAACAAAGACACCAGGTGGCCCCGACCTCTACAAATTGATTCGACCTAGAGAAATCCTAGTCAAATGTGCAAATATTACGGCACCCATGGTCATAGAACAGAAGATTGCAGACAGCTAGGGGAGGAGGTAGCCCATTTGTTCAACGAAGGGCATCATCGAGAATTCTTAAGCGATCGGGCTAAAACCCACTTCAAGAACAGAGATTCAAATAGATAGAATGAGCAAGAATAGCCGCAGCACGTGATCCACATGATTCTTGGAGGGATCGATATTCCTCAGGGGCCCATATTCAAACGTACCAAGATGTCGATCACGAGGGAAAAGTGGACTCGAGACTACATACCATAAGGGACCTTATCTTTCAATGACGAAGATGCAGAGGGGATCTTACAACCCCACAACGACGCACTAGTAATATCTGTCTTTATGAATAAAATACAATTTAAATATGTTTTGATTGATCCAGGTAGCTCGGCCAACATTATTCGATAGAGGGTCGTAGAACAGCTCGGCCTACAAGATCAAATTATGCTCGCAACCCGAGTACTTAACAGCTTCAACATGGCAAGCGAAACCACCAAAGGTGAAATTACTTTGCTAGTGAACGTGGTCGGGAACATCCAAGAAACAAAGTTCCATATGATCGAGGGTGACATGAGATACAATGCCATGCTCGGAAGGCCTTGGATCCATAACATGAGGGAAGTACCCCCGACCCTTCACCAAGTTCTGCAGTTCCCGACATCGGAGGGAGTCAAAACAGTATACGGGGAGAAACCCACCACCAAGGAGATGTTTGCAGACGATGAAGTGATACCGGTATCGACACTCTCATCAACGAAGGGATCGGATTCGAAGGGAAAGCAGGAGGCCAAATAGCAACCACAGACACCGGCCTTGACCCAATTGCAGAAGCAAGGGATTGACGAGGATGACGACTACTAGATCCCTCGGTCCTTCATAATTCCCGATGACTCCGATGCCACCAATTCAACGGTCGAAGAGCTGGAACAAGTCCCACTAGTCAAGCATCAGCCCGAACGAAAGGTATACCTGGGCACGGGGCTAACCCCCGAGCTCGGGATAAACTTATTCATTTCCTTAAAGCTAAAATGAATTGCTTTGCTTGGTACCACCTCGATATGACAGGGATCCCACCAGAAATTACCACTCACAAACTGAACTTGGACCCTACGTTTTGCTCTGTGAAGCAAAAAAGAAGGCCCCAAACCAAGGTCACACATGCCTTCATTAAGGACAAGGGCCAAACTTCTCAAAATAGGATCCATTCGAGAAGTAAAGTATCTCGAATGGTTAGCAAACATAGTGGTAGTCCATAAGAAGGGAAACAAACTTAGAATGTGTGTAGATTATAAAGACCCAAATAAAGCATGCCCCAAAGATTCTTTTCCTTTGCCTAATATCGATCGTATGATCGATTCCACGGCCGGTCACGAGACTCTCAGTTTTCTCGATGCCTACTCCGGGTACAACCAGATACAGATGAACCCGGAGGATCAGGAAAAGACCCCGTTTATCACTAAGTACGGTACCTACTGTTATAATGTAATGCCATTCAGTCTAAAAAATGCTGGTGCAACTTATTAACGCCTAGTAAACCGAATGTTCGAAGAACAAATAAGAAAATAAATGGAAGTTTATATTGATGATATGTTAATTAAATCCCTGCGAGTAGAGGACCATTTAAAGCATTTGCAGGAGACTTTCGATATACTCAGGAAGTACAATATGAAGCTCAACCCCGAAAAGTGTGAATTCGGGGTTTGCTCGGGCAAATTTCTTGGTTTCCTGGTGTCCAATCAGGGAATCGAGATCAACTCCGATAAATTCAAAGTTATCGAGGATATCATGGTAGTAGATAATGTAAAGGTTGTGCAGAGGCTGACGGGGCGGATAGCCGCCCTAGGACGATTCATTTCAAGATCCTAAGATAGGAGCCACCGATTATTCTTGATGCTTAAGAATAAGAGCAATTTTTAATGGACTCCAGAATGCCAGCAGGCCTTGGAGGAACTAAAGCTGTATTTATCGAGCCCGCCGCTGCTTCACACCCCGAAAGTGAACGAACAGCTTTACCTGTACTTGGCAGTCTCGGAGATAGGGGTAAGTGGAGTCCTGGTCCGAGAAGAACAAGGTATGCAATTCCCTGTCTATTATGTTAGTCGGACCTTAGGTGAGGCCGAAACCAAATATCCACACTTAGAAAAATTAGCGCGCTTTAATAAGCGCCTCTAGGAAAATATATTTCCAATGTCATCTAATATGTGTGGCAACAACTTATCCTCTTCGAAATATTTTGCACAAACCCGAGCTTTCGGGTCGATTGGCCAAATGGGCCATAGAAATCAGTGGGTACGATATTGAGTATCGACCCCGAACCGCCATCAATTCTCAAATCTTGGCGGACTTCGTGGTTGATTTTACACCGGCCCTCGTACCCGAGGTTGAAAAAGAACTACTGATAAAATCGGGTACATCTTCGGGAGTCTGGACCCTCTTTACGGACGGTGCTTCGAACGCGAAGGGGTTCGGATTAGGCATCATACAAAATCACCCATAGGTAATGTAGTTAGAGAGTCTATCAGAACTATAAAATTGACTAACGATGAGGCCGAGTATGAGGCCATGATTGCAGGTCTCGAACTAGCTAGAAGCTTGCCAGCGGAGGTCATAGAGGCTAAGTGTGATTCCCTCCTCGTGGTAAACCAAGTTAACAGGACTTTTGAAGTCCGAAAAGACCAAATGCAGAGGTACTTGGATAAACTACAGGTGACTCTACATCGATTTAAGGAATGGACCTTGCAATATGTACCTCGAGAACAGAACAGCGAGGCCGACACTCTTACAGACTTAGGTTCATTGGTCGAAGACGACGAACTCAACTCGGGGACTGTCGTACAACTCATGAGATCGGTAATCGAAGAAGGTTACGCCGAGATAAACTCCACAAGTTTACCTTGGGATTGGAGAAACAAGTACATAGAGTACTTAAAGAACGAAAAGCTTCCATCAGATCCAAAGGAGTCAAGATCTCTACACACAAAGGCAGCATGGTTCACTTTATCCAAAGATGGAATGTTGTTTAGAAGGACATTCGATAGACTGCTGGTAATATGTTTGGGACCGCGAGATACTGACTACATCCTACGGTAAGTTCACAAAATCACTTGTGCAAATTATTCCGGTGCCGAATCACTGGTCCACAATGTAAAAGAGCAGGGTACTATTTGACCGATATGGAGAAGGATGCAAGGGAGTTCGTTCGAAAATGCGACAAATACCAAAGGCATGCGCCCATGATTCTTCAACCCGGGGAACTACTCCACTCGGTCTTGTCCCCATGTCCCTTCATGAAATGGGGAATGGACATCGTTGGCGCTCTCCTGTCGGCCCAAGTTAAAGTTCAGTTAATTTTGTTTATGACTGATTATTTCTCTAAATAGGTTGAAGCACAGGCTTTCGAGAAAGTCAGAGAAAAGGAAGTCATAGACTTCATTTGGGACCACATCATATGTCGATTCAGGATGCCCTCCGAGATTGTATATGATAATGGAAAACAATTCATCAGCAACAAAGTAACTAAATTTCTCGAGGATCACAAGATCAAAAGAATCCTATCAACACCTTATCATCCCAGCGGGAACGGACAAGCCGAATCAACCAAATAAACCATCATCCAAAATCTTAAGAAGAGATTGACCGACGCCAAAGGAAAATGGAGAGAAATACTACCCGAGGTTCTATGGGCATACCGCACAACATCGAAATCCAGTACCGGAGCAACACCGTTCTTGTTAGTTTATGGCGCTGAAGCTCTAATCCCGATCGAGGTCGGAGAACCTAGCATCAGGTTTCGATATGCAACAGAGGAGTCAAATACCGAGACCATGAATATGAGCCTAGAATTATTGGATGAAAGACACGAAGCCGCTCTCGTCCGATTGGCCGCCCAAACACTACAATCGAAGAGCTAATCTTTGACATTTTAACATCAGAGACTTGGTGCTAAGAAAAGTCACCCTCAACACCCGAAATTCAAATGAAGGGAAACTGGGTCCGAACTGGGAAGGACCGTACTAGGTTCTCGAAATCATCGAAAAAAGATCTTACAAGCTCGGCACGATGAATGGTGAACAATTGTCGAGCAATTAGAACGTATCGTACCTAAAATGATATACTGCTAGGTACGACCCCTTCCATTTTCATTTACATTTTAAACTAACCCTTGCAGGTATTCGACCAGAAACAGCGATGGATTCTTCGACATGAAGCCTTTAGGTCTGAAAGCACGCGTTGAACTCTTTTTTCCTTAGACCGGTTTTGTCCCAAATAGGTTTTCCGGCAAGGTTTTTAATGAGGCAATCATTGATCGTGCTAACTTAGAACAATTCAACAGTATCTGAGGTTTCTTTACAATCAACCTCGAATACTAGGGGCATTGCCCTTGAATGTTAACTTTGATGCGAAGAAATTACTTCATGGCAGCAGGGTCTCGATAGGAAAAATTTGTAAGGGCCAAACGGTCAAACGAACCGTGCCCGTGTAGTTTTCTCGAGCCCTGGCACAGAACATGTATGCATGTATAATCATTTATAAAGAGAAGTATTTTTCTTTNTCAGCTTCGAGCTCCTTAGCATTCTTGATCTCGGTTGTAATATCGAAGCCACGAGCATGGATCTCCTCGAGAGTCTCCCTTCGAGACTGGAATTTAGCATGCCCGGTAACCCAGTTTACTCGAGCCTGAGTAGCTTCAGAAACCTTATTTGCTCGAACCTGAGCAGCTTCAGTGTCGGACCAGTAGACGGACACCATTGCATCAACATTAGCCTTGGTCGTTTCGACCTCCGATTTGGCCGCTGCAAGTTCTGTGGCCAGCATCTCTCAATCGGAAGTTGCTGAACCCAACCGAGACTGGAACTCCTCAATTTTCTTGGCTTGCACCAAGGCTTTCTCTTTCAAGCTTCGGAGTTGGGTCTCAGCCGAGTCCAGTTGAGCTCGGGCAGCTTCCTTTTCTGAGGCAAGGAGGTCCATGTTCTTCTTCCACCTCGTCCTCCGTTTTCACTACATCCACTTCCTCATGAAGCTGTCCGATCACATCGAGCTTTTGCTGGACTTGTGGGACCGAACTGTTAGACAACACGCCCGATTCAGTGTCATTAACTTCAAAGATTCTCTTTACCTGCTCGGCCATATCAGCTTGTTCTTTCTGAGCTGCTTCTAGCTCAGTCCGAAGTCCTTTTGGTTCCCCTTCTCTCTACTCACTGAGAAGCTTGAAGGTATCTCTCTCTTCAGTAAGCCCTCGGTTTTCGGCTTCGTACCAGCTCAGCTCCCCTCGGGATCGGAAGAAAGCCTCGTGATGAAGCACAAAAGCCTACAAAAATAGAAAGAAGGAATTATACAAGGGGAGAAAAGTACAAGTATGAAAATTGACAAAGAAAATATGAACTTACCCGGTTCAGGGCCTGTTGAGCTTCGTTGAAAAGACAAGGTGCTCTCACCTCGTCCATCTAGGCTTGGTCTTCTTCCGTGACCAAACGTCGGAGGTAGCTATCCACCCCTATGGGGGCAGCAAGAACCCGGGCATCCTCCGGGACCGTGATAACGATTGTTCGCATGCACCCGGGATCGACACTAGGGGCCGGAAACTGATTGGTCAGATTAAAACTCGAGGAAGCCTCGCCCGAACTATTCTTCGAAACCTCCAAGTCACTCAGATCAGTGACACCATCTACCCTAACAAAATAACCACGGAAAAAAGCTTCCTCTATATGGGCTCCTTTCCCGTAACAAGTCTCCACGGCCTGATCATCGCGTATCATCGACTCAAAAAATAAAGGAAACAGGGGGGAATCCCCGATCACTATTGCCCCAAATGGGTCTTTTGGGGCGTCGCCTCCGTCTTGGGGAGCCTCGAGCCCGGTTTCTGCACCAGCATCCGCCACCTCTTCAACGGTCTCTTTGCCCCGAGATAAAGCATCTTTGGTTTCTCTCAGCTCGGGGACTTGGGCCGAAGTCTCCTCCTTGACCTCATCGAGCCTAGACGGAGTAGTATCAACTCCCACAGGTTCCAGAGTTCTCTGAATCTCGGTGCTAGCCCGCGCACGGGCCACCAGCCCAAAATCATCTTCTTTCTCTTCTTCTTCTTCTTCTTCTTCTTCTTCTTCTTCTTCTTCTTCTTTCCTTAGCCTTTGGACTGACTCCATATTCATTGGGATTGTGTTCCCCTTGGGTTTATGGGCTATTCTCTTCTTGGGTTTTTGACCATCGGAGTTTGAGGCCCTTTTCCTCTTATTCTCCTTCGCCGGTTTCGAGATAGGTGCTGAAGCTTCTTCATCACCATACGGGGGTCTCATAGTCGCGTCCTTTTCGAGACCTATAAAATAAGAAAGTAAGTAAATTCATGTTTGAAAAGATGTTTGAACGATAGACAAATTGGTAAGTCAGGAAAAAGGCTTACCATGAATACGAGCCTCCCACTGATCCTTTGACAAATCGCGCCATGTGCGCTCGGTGTGTGTTGACGTCGAAACCAGGCTCCTAACCTAGTTCTCGAGGTGGGGAACTGCACCCAGCATCCGAGCAATGGCTGCATCGCGAAAAACACTTATAAGAAAGGATGGAGTAAAAACAACGAACATAAATTAAAGACGGAATCATACTTACGTTTCATATTCCATTTCTCAGGAAATGGCATGCTCTCAGCC
>AWOL01S0014287.1:9410-22394 GCA_000715115.1 Nicotiana otophora
ACACGTTCGAAGCAAGAAAGCAGTCACACGTTTCATTGGGTATGCACCATGTGTCTCACCGACCGCAACAACTGGAGCGGGGCAACCCGTTTTGCATGCGGAAGTGGCGTAAATTCCTATGCTTGGTAATCATATTAAAAGGGCAGTGAGGCTCTCTCTCTTTTATTCCAGAATTATCATCAGAATAAGTCCTCTCAAAATAATATCAACGCCTCTTTAAAATTTCCTAGAAAATTAAGGCAAAGTAGAAGGTGAATCTGGATTTAGCAAGATTTAACTCAAAGATCTTGGAGTCACAGTCGTGTCGATTATCATCTAGTGGAATCGATTCTAAAGATTCATTAGAGGCAAAGCTAACCACCATAGTATGTAATTAGATCTCCAACAAGGTATGTAAGGCAACCTTCTTTCTTGGCATGAATTAGTGTGAGTCTCTCCTTCTTTCTAATTGACTCTTGTACTGTAAAGTTTAGTAGTTCTAAGTCCTCTCAATGATGATTATCCATGTTCATGTGCGATTTTGCTGGTAGCACGTCTTTTAGAAGTCTACACTGTTTCCAGTTGGTATCTTATGGTCGGAAAGTATGATTTATTCTTTTTGATACCCAATTTTGCCCTCATCGTTTATAAATATCATTTTTTGCATCATCACTAATTTACAGGAGCCATATAAGTATTTTCTACAATTGTTCATAATTCTTTAAAGCTTTAAAATTTATATTTTTCCATTACTGTTCAAATATTTACTAATTANAGGAGCCATATAAGTATTTTCTACAATTGTTCATAATTCTTTAAAGCTTTAAAATTTATTTTGTTCCATTACTGTTCAAATACTTACCAATTACCCTTCCAAATTATTCTTGTAATGACTTAATCATCCAAACTTATTATTTACACCCGCATATATGTTTTATAAATTCATAATGTTATTCTATTATTTTCCAGCATTTTACTGCATATATAATAATTGTACCATTTATTAATCAGTTTTATAAATTATGTTAAACAATATTTGCATATTTAATTTCATAGACCTATCCTAAACCAATATTCGGACCCAAATACCAGCCTATACCTCAAAAAACTTTGGCCCAATCCCCCTTGCCCAAAACCAAACGACCCCTTTAATTATAACCCGGTCGAGACCCGTTCTACGACCCACCCCGCTTCTCCTCTAATCCTGGCTGTTGATCTTAAATGCTTAGATGATCAACGACCCAATGCCATTCCCCCATTTTAATTACCCTCAGTCCAAACCCTAACATTCATTCTTCTAAGACATCTATTCCCGAATCCTCTAAAGCCTCATCTTCTCTCTTCTGAATAACCCTAGCTTCCTCCCCCTTAAATCCCTCTCCTAATCCCCTTGATAATGGGATTCCATCATTATTTGCTTACCACATCTATGTTTCTCCGCTACTGGTCATACATTTATTGTATTACAAAAGTACTTGCACAATTTTGGCAAGTACCATCTCCAGATCATACTTTAATCGACTTCAATCTTAGAGATTTGGATAATATTCCGTCCATATACATGAAGAAAGGCCTGATTTGTTATACCAGCTGGCCGATCTTAAGCACCGAACCCTAATTAGGGTTTGGAGTTTGATTTTCCTTTCCGGTTACTTTACTGATTGTATGTGTATTTTTCTTCTTTCCTTATTTATATTTGGTTATTTTTCCTTCCTTGTTTACTCGTTTGATCAAACTATTGTATAAACCCTCTTCCTTGCTTCCCCTTTAAGTCCTAACGGCTACTGCAATGACTACCATGTAAAACTACTGATATTGCTCTCTAACTTTCACTCCTACTGTTCTTTATTTTGAGGCTTTGGCCGGCTGAAAGCCAAGGCCATCAGAATTCGATTTTTTCCCTTTCTTGGTCCGAGCACTACTTGGGGTTCACTTGAAACCCTTGGGAACCCTGATGCACTTGGATTTTGGGGTTTTGCTGTCCTTTGCTATTGACGATTGGAATATTACTGGGACACCTTCGTTTTACTTGTTTGTTTGTTCATCTACAATTGGTAAGTGTCTTTGACCCTAGAAATTTCATTCTCTTTCATTTATATTCATGATTTGTACATTTGTTCCACTTAAACCTTTGTGAATCAATATGCTACTATATTACCCTACTATTTCATGGCTCTGAATATGGTATGTGCTAAGCATGAATGCTTCTCACAACCTTGAGCATGTCTAGCCTGGTATGTTTTTATGTGTCTGAATGCTTATACTTGTTGCTCCTCCTGAAATGATATCTCTACTTTATTTTGTATTCTCGTGATAGACTAATTCATGTGCTCTAGTTCCTGTTTGAAAATTCATGTGAAACTTAATACTCTACTAAAGTTAGTTCTCAACTATGAAAGCCAAAATGTGTTACCCTGCTAATTGTAACTTTAATGTGTGTTCCATGCCTAGTTTAATGCTATGTTGTTTACTCGCACCTATGGCTTACAAGGTAAAGAATGCAATATCGAGCCTTTTCTCCTATGTGTGGTCTGCTAATCCAGCTCTTGAGGTATCCTTGCCTATTATGAGTTCTGGTGTTGTTTAAGCTTTTGTATTATGATAGGTAGTTTGCATGTTCGAGTTTCTTCATGCTCAATTAATGTTTGCTTGTAGACCATGTCCACCAACCTGTTTGGTTGTCCCATTTTTATTAGGTTCTCATGCTAGACATCTTTATGTGAGGACTGTACTCTATTGGTTTCCTGTCTATGATTCTACTGAACTCTCATGTCTGAAGTTCTTTANGTTTGGTTGTCCCATTTTTATTAGGTTCTCATGCTAGACATCTTTATATGAGGATTGTACTCTATTGGTTTCCTGTCTATGATTCTACTGAACTCTCAAGTCTGAAGTTCTTTATGCTAATTCTAGACTATACTTTGCTTTGAAACTTTACTTGAAGTAGTTTGTTATCCTATGATGGTCAATCATGTCCCTTTAGCTTTTGAAAAATTCAAGCATGAACCTGACTTCTATATGCCCTATGAACTTGTCAATATGCCTTAGAGATAAATGATGTTAGTTATGGCTTTGAGAATTCAGTGTGTAGACTTAAAAAGTTGTTTAATTAATCCCATGTATAGTTTGTTACTCGTGTGGTTAAGTTTTGCATTGTTGGGTAAGTTAGTCCCTCCTTCAGGCTTGGTATGGGTCTGTGTCTAAGTTTGAGTCATGCAACTGATACACACTGATGTGTTAGGGCGTACCTTGATATGGGGTTTGCTATTTGTGCGAAAAATGAGCTTATTTAAGGCATCGACATTACTGGGTTATTTTCCCTTCGGCCTACTCTGTTTATTTGGCATGTATTCGTTTTAGTTGTAATATTTGACCATGTACTCTTTATTTTGGGCCTGTAATGATTTGTAAACAAACAATTGTGGAGTTAGTGAATCTTGGGAAACGAGTGTACTCTATTCTTGCATAAAAGAGTAGAAAACATGCCTATAGGGTCTAAGTGCTTTATTTGATATCTTGCTCAACATGTCCTATTCGTGTACACTGTTAGAAAACATGCCCATAATAATCTAAGTGCTTCACTTGTTCACATGCTCCACTTCTATACGGTATTAGATAGTATGCCTGTAGGATTCAAACATCACTGGTTATACGCTCGATTCGCTCTAATGCTACGTGTTAGATATCATGCTTATAGGATACAACAACATGTGTTTTTACTAACTCTCATCTAGGTACCGTGTTTATAGGGCTTCAACTAATTAATCAGTCAATCGCACATTGCTCATCTAGATATCATGACTCTATGACCTTAATCAACTAAGCAATTACTTTATTTCTTCATCGTATTGATACACTTAGATGACATGCCTATACGGAAATAGTATCATAAAATCAATTTCAATTGTCAATCGTTAGAAATTCTGCCTATAAGATATTGTTACTCGTCTTAGAAAGCATGTCTATAAATCAACGTCGTTAATATTGGGCTTTCGAACAGTCTTATTGCCTCGCTGCACAAACAATATAGATGCCATGCCTATATGTAAGTAATATTTTTAATTTGCAAATCTGTTAGCCTAAAACTGCAGTGCTACAAGTACAATGCTAGAAATCAACATCACCTAGAAACTATGCCTATACGACTTAACGACTATAATGCTTCTTAATACTGAAATTGTCTACTGCCTAATCTGCCCACGTGCATTTATTTTTTATCTGTGGAGGCTAACTTGAGCCCTTCATGTTCTTTATGTGAAGTCCAATATGTTTTGAATGTACGCCAGTTTTATCATTTTTTTAGCATCCTAAGTAGAGTCTGTAACCACCCAAATAGTAGCTCCAAAGACTTCTGGACGATAGGCGTGAGGCGGGTAGTGCACGTGTAGGACACGACCTAGAATTGAATTAAAGTGCCTTTAAGTAAACAACATTAACTTAGTAATCAGGTAGCAAGAGATGATAGTCTATGCCCGCTGAATAATATGAGCAACCCCTACATCAAGGGAGTTGCGAAGTATTACTTATGTTGCTATGGGTGATCCTTTAGGCTAAAAAACTTGGGACCCCCCTTCTTTATATGTTTATTTTTCACACATAGTCGTCAAATTAAGTTGTATCTTGCAACCTCTAAAGACTTGTACTGATTATCTATATAGTCTAATTATTGCCCGATTTTCTTTGCATGTGTTCATAATAGAACCTTTAAATTCCTTGTCTTCCCCTCACCTATATAATCACTTAGGACTATTGTAATCCGAAAATCCCACATAGTTTAAACTTCTACTAGGATCCACATTTGTGGACCTCGAATAGTGCCTAACACCTTCTCTTTGAGGTGATTTGATCCCTTACACCATCTTTGGTGACGTAGACTAGTTAAACATAGTTATTTGCAAACAGGTGCCCTAACGCACCAAAAAATCATTTGGTGGCGACTTTTCTCTTTTAATACCCCCATTTAAAAGAGTTGTCACATGTCGAAACCTGCTTTCGAGAGAAAAAGGCGCACAACAGCATGGGGACTATGCTAGTGATTTACACTTAGGCTAGTACCATAATGAAGTTGACTTATGTGGATTATTTGATGACATGCACATCCTTTCCCTTATTTGTTTAAATTGCTATGACATATCCTCTCCCCTTATTTCCATGTATTTGCTATGACATGAACATCATTCCCTACGTTCCTTTCATCTTGTTTAAGACTGCTACATCATGTTTCTCCCGTCAATATCTCCCTATTTGCTTCATTTAATTACGTTGTCTCATGTTTTCATTAGTTAAACTTACTTTTCTCTTCCGTCTTTCCCTTTTTCTTTTTTATCCCATTTATATTGTTTACTATATTTACGCACTTTGATCATGTAAATATTCCGCAACGTGTCACTATTTTTTCATAAAGCATGCTCCCGCATCATACTCCACTCGTGCTTATTATCAACATAGCGGCGCTCGATGACTGCCCGCGTTTTCCTAAAAAACATCCTTTTAAACTAGAAAGGATTATTTGCACTAGACAAGTCGATTAGCAGTGCAGTCGACGGTCCCATGCCTTTCCCTCTCGAGTTATTCACTTGAGAGTACCAGTCTAGACCTTTCTAGAAACCACACTCTGATTTGAAATGTACATGCATCATGCTAAACCTAGCACGGATTGAGATGTCATTGACGAATCAACCCGCTTAGATGAACCTTGTCCGAAGTCAAACAAGATTTCCATAATCCCAAAGGACACCATCATATTATGTGCATTACTTGGAGAAAACATGTCAACATGCTGATCATTATTGCGTAAATAGTCGAATCTGGAGGGGAAAAGGCTAACATTTATTTGTTTTCAATAAATGAAGCATGGTGGAATAACCTTGCACCATGTGACAACAATCATGTGAGGAGGGTATTGGGTAACCTACCTTCTTTGCTGAACATTCAACCAAATAGGGAGCTGATCGAGGCTGCTACCATGTTCTGGGGTGAGAAGAGAGTCATTTTCTGATTTAGCAATATAGAAATGACTCTTCTCCTGGAAGAAATAGGGGGTTTCGCCAAGTTACCATGGGATAGTCCAGGACTACTGGTACGAGAAAATCGCACTCCAGGTGGTTTTCTGAAAATGTTGGGTTCTAACAAGAATGATAAGTTGGTCTGTCTGAAGAAATCATACATCCCCTTTGAATTTCTCTATGAGCGTTATGGTCATATCATGAGGAGCTATCCATTACCTCATCCATTGCTCTAATTTTCCTTATATGGATCCTAGAAGAAAGCAAGAATTGGCAAAGAAGCCAATGCCACCCCAGGAGTGGCAGTTGGTTCTATACTTGATGATGCGGGTGAGCTCCCGAGGGGTGAGGATATTCCCCCAGCTACTACACTGCCTGACTCTACTACTCTTGCTTCGACTGCACCAATCCCAACTCCTACCGAAGGTGCAGTTGTTCAACCTCAAACCCCAGCTTCCTGCCTCGGTGTCTCTGATGGGGATCTTAGGGGAGCCATACAGATGTTGACTCAGATAGTGGCTTCCCAGGCCCAGAGATCGAATGTTGCACCTATTTCTTCAAGTCAACCAGGGGATTCTGCTATACTGATCCTGAGGAGGACCGACAAAACTTTACTGATGAGATGCACAATACCCTCCGATTTATGCGTGCTACTAATACAGAGGGAGCGGAGTTGGACTCCTACCTCTTAAAAGGGGTGGCTTCTTCTTGGTTTGAGTTGTGGGAGGACTCCTGTGAGCAGGGGAGCTCTTCGACGAGGTGGAGTGAGTTTGCCGATGCCTGCATTGACCATTTCTTGCTTGGCGAGACTAAGGCGTCCCGCGTCGCTTCGTTTGAGATCCTGAAGCAGGGTAGCGTAAGTGTGTGGGAGTACCATATATTGTTCACGCACTTGTCCAAGTACGCCATTTGCATGTTTCCCACTATGGAGGCAAGAGTGCGCCAGTTTTTGCAGGGCCTCAGCCCTATGGTTATCATTAAGGCTGCTACAGCTGCCTTGAATTCTAATATGAACTAAAGGATTATGGTGGCGGTTGCTCAAGCCACGGAGACCCGCAAATTGAATAATGGAATGGAGGGTCGTCAGGGCCATCCCATTCCTTTACTTAGTCTTTGGTCAGTGCACAGCCAGCAGGCCCCAGTCAGCAGCAGCGGAGTCGTTTCCGTACAATTTAGGGGAACAGGGGATCCTACTAGTAGGGTTGGCCTGGAGGGAGATTCCAGCAGTAGCGGGGGCCCCCATGACTTAGTTGTGGGAAGATACATTTTGGGGCCTGCTTCATGAACCAGCCCGTATGCTACGTGTGTTGTATCAGCGGTCACATTCAGAGGGATTGTCGTTCGTCCCGCCAGAGTGTGGGTAGGGGTATGGAACCGCCATCTGGTTCTGCAGCCAGTACATTCGCAGCACCTTTTCCAGTTCGTGGCACCCCAGCACCCGCAACACATGGTGTAGTTAGGTGTGGTGCACAGAGTTCGGGAGGACCCAACCATTTCTATATTATGAGAGGTCACCAGAGTTTTGAGGCTTCTCCTAATGTTGTCACAGGTATATTGACCTTCCACTCTCATGATGTATATGCCCTTATTGATCTCGGTTCCACTTTGTCATATGTCACTACCTATCTTGCTATGGAATTTGGGATAGAACCAGAACAACTTCATGAGCAGTTCTCTATATCTACTCCAGTTGGTGAGTTTATTATGGCTGCGCGGGTTATAGGGATTGTGTCATCACGATGCATGGTTGGGACATCATGGCTGATCTCATTGAATTAGGAATGGTCGATTTTGATGTAATAATGGGGATGGATTGGCTTTATTCATGTTTTGCCAAGCTTAATTGTCAAAATAGGACCGTTAGGTTTGAATTCCCAAATGATCTAGTTATTGAATGGAATGGGGATAATATAGCGTCGAAGGGTAGGTTTATATTAAGGCCATGAAGATGATTAAAAAGGGTGTATTTACCATTTTGTTTGGGTTACGGACACCGATGTTGAGGTTCCTACACTTGAGTCTGTGCCGGTGGTGAATGAATTCCCGTAGGTCTTTCTTGATGGCCTATTGGGATCCCACCATACACGAAGATTGATTTTGGAATTGATGTGGTGCCAAGCATGCAACTTATATCTATTCGACACTACATAATGGCACCGGCAGAATTTAAGGAACTAACGGAGGAGTTGAAGGACTTGTTAGAGAAGGGTTTCATCCGACCGAGTTTGTCACCTTGGGGTGCACCAGTTCTCTTTGTAAGGAAGAAAGATGGGTCACTGAGAATGTGTATTGACTATCAGCAACTCAACAAGGTAGCAATTAAGAATAAATACCCGCTGCTAAGGATAGATAACATGTTTGACCACTTACAGGGTGCTAAGTATTTCTCCAAGATTGACCTAAGATTAGGGTACCACCAATTGAATATCAGGGAACATGATATTGCGAAAATAACTTTCAGGACCCGATATGGGCACTTCGAATTTTTGGTAATGTCTTTTGGGCCAACAAATGCCCCGCCAACTTTCATGGCTCTTATGAATCCAGTCTTCAAGCCTTTTATTGACTGCTTTGTGATAGTGTTCATTGACGATATTCTTGTATATTCACGAAGTCGAGAGGACCATGGTAATCATCTCAAGGAAGTTCTGTAGACTCTATATTAACACAAGTTGTATGCGAAGTTTTCCAAGTGTTAGTTTTGGCTTAAATATGTCATATTCTTGGGTCATGTCATCTCAAGAAAAGTAATTAAGGTTGATCCACAGAAGATCGCAGTTTTGAAGAATTGGCCGAGGACAACAACACCAATAAAGACTTGAAGATTCTTCGGTTTAGCTGGGTATTACAGAAAGGTTTTGTAGGGGTTCTCTACTCTTGCCTCCCCATTGACTAAATTGACGTAGAAGGTAGTTAAGTTCCAATGGTGCTTGTGAAAAGAGCTTCCAGGAGTTGAAATCAAGATTGACTACAACACTGGTGTTGACCCTACTAGAAGGTACATATGGGTTTCTGGTATATTGGGATGCTTCAAGAATCGGACTAGGGTGTGTATTGATGCAACATGGCAAGGTGATCGCTTACACTTCTAGGCAGCTCAAAAAGCAAGAGAAGAACTATCCAACACATGACTTAGAGCTGGCGGCGGTGGTTTTTGCATTGCAAATTTGGCTTTATTATTTGTATGGGGTCCATGTGGATATACTCACGGACCATAAGAGCCTTCAATATATTTTCAAATAGAAGGAATAGAATCTAAGACATAGAAGATGGCTTGAGTTACTCAAGGACTATGACACCGATATTCTATATCATTCGGGGAAGGCTAATTTCATGGCGGATGCTCTTAGCCAAAATTCCATGGGTAGTTTGGCTCACCTAGAGACACATCAAAGGTCGTTGGCCAAGGAAGTTCACTGGTTGGCCAGTTTTGGAGTTCGTCTTGCGGACTTTAGTGAAGGAGGAGTAATTGTGCACAATATGTCCGAATAGTCGCTTGTTGTGGAATTTAAGAAGAAGCAGTACGATGATCCGTTGTTGGTACAATTGAAGGCGGGAATTTATAAACATAAGACCATGGCTTTTTCTCTTAGCATGGATAATTGTATGCTAAGGTACTAAGGGCGATTATGTGTTCCTGATATAGATGGTCTTCAGGAAAGAATCATGATCGAGGCTCACACTTCCAGGCTGTACAAAGATGTACCATGATCTTAAGGAAGTCTACTAGTGGAACGATATGAAGAGGAATGTAGCGAACTTTGTGGCAAGATGTCCACATTTTCAATAAGTAAAGGACGAACATCAAAAATCTGGTAGGTTGGCACCGAACATAGAAATTCGAATGTGGAAATGGGAGATGATCAATTGGAATTTATGGTGGGACTACCTCGCACGCCTCACAAGTTTGACTAGATTTCGGTGATTGTGGACCGTCTCACAAAATCATCACACTTCTTACTTGTTAAGGCTACCGAGTCTGCCAAACAGTATGCTCAGTTGTATATGAAAGAAATAGTCAGGTTGCATGGCACTCCAGTTTCTATTATCTTCGATCGAAGGCACATTTCATAGCCAACTTTTGGAGGAAATTTTAGCAAGGTTTGGATACTCAAGTGAATCTTAGTATAGCTTTACATCCACAGACCGACGGGCATGCAGAGTGGACCATTCAGATGCTTGAGGGTATGTTGCGCACTTTTGTTCTCGACTTTAAGCGTAGCTGGGATGGTCACTTGCCACTCATAAAATTTTCTTACAACAACAGTTATCATGATAGCATTAAGATGGCGCCGTTGGAGGCTCTATATGGTAGGAGATGTAGATCTCCTATTGGATGGTTTGAGATTGGGGAAGCGGAGTTGATAGGGCCCGAACTCGTGCATCAAGCTATGGAGAAGGTTAAGATCATTAAGGAATGGTTGAAAACTGCCCAAAGCCATCAGAAGTCCTATCAGGATTTACGTCGTATGGAATTGGTGTTCCAAGAGTATGATTGGGTATTCTTGAAAGTTTCCCCCATGAAGGGTGTAATGCGATTTGGTAAGATAGGAAAATAGTGTTCGAGTTATGTCTGACCATACAGAATTATTTATAGGATTGGTCACGTGGCATACATGCTAGAACTACCTCTAGAGATGTCTTTAGTGCACCCGGTGTTTCATGTATCCATGTTGAAGAAGGTGGTTGGAGATCTGTCGCTTATTGTTCCAGTGGAGACTATGGAGGTTAATGAGGAATTTACTTATGAAGAGAATCCAATTACCATTCTTGATAGGCAAGTCTGAATGCTAAGAAACAAATAGATTGCCTTCGTGAAAGTGTTATGGAAAAAGCAACAGGTCGAAGAGGCCACCTGGGAAGCCGAGGAAGATATGAAGAAGGCGTATCTTCATTTGTTTGAGTAGATGTAGTTGTGTCCATGGAAAATATTAAAAGCTAACTTTCTACAAATTATGTTTCCCTTGTACAGCTTATGTTAAGGATACTCTTATTTTAATGTAATGTTTATGGCGTTGTGGTCGGTGTTGTTTCTATGTTGTTCTACATCATTATGTTGTGGTTATGCTATTAGGACTGGTTCTGGGATTCTTTGGCAGGTGGATAGGTCCAATTACAGGGTATACTCTTGCGAAAGTGTTGGAAATTCAGGGAGTTAGGAAAGAATTTGGAACTGCTGGTATGAGAAGTAACAATGGGTCTCACATTGGATGCTAATTGTGGAATTTGACCCTCATTCGAGGACGAATGATCCTAAACGTGGATGGATGTGAGGCCCCGTAAAATTTCACCTAAAAATGGGGGTTTTGGGAAGTTGAAGAAAAAATTGTTGCATAACAGGGCATTTATACGATCCATTATGAGGCCGCAGAACTTCTCCACAGAGTGAAGCAGAGAAATTGGCCAATTTTGGAAGTTGTTTTACGGTCAACTATATGACCGCATAATTGTTTCACGGGCCGCACATCCATTCTGCGACCGCATAATTGATATACGGGCCGCAAACTGGACCAGAGCGGCCCAGTTATGGGACCGTTGTTGCGGTCCATGTTGCACACCGCAGACCTAATCTGTGGTGCACTCTGCGATTGTAGAGTTGAGTTCGGTGGGTCCATTTTCGAATATTTAAAATCCGACCCCATTTTATTAAAAGCCATTGGGTCTCGTTTAGAAGGAAAATATCTTCAATTTTAGAGTGAGGGGAGTTCTTTAGAGAGAGAGAGGAGGAAGCCCTAAGTACTTTCTTCATCAACCCTTGGGAGTATAAATAGTCACCGAGGAAGGGTAAATCCTATAAATCCTATAAATAGTACATGCTATAAATAGTACATGCTTTGGGAGTATCGTTTAGTCACCGAGGAAGGGTAGGTCAAAATAACCTAACCCAGAAACTACACATGCCAGTGTAGGAGTGATTGAGTGGTAAATCCCCGTGTTGATTTAATGCGATTGTTTTCCCCTTATATAGGATGCGATTGATGTGTTGAGATATTTCTCCTTAAATGGGATGATATTATTGGTAGAGATATTTGATATGATGTCGACCCAAGTACAATTGTGGTGAGACGGCTTAACCGATCGGGCGTAGATCGGACGCCATGTCGCTCAGATGGTGGTGTTGTGATTGGATGTCTTGAGGTGAGACGGCTTACCTGATCGGGCTGAGATCAGACTCTGTGCTAAAGGCACGGTGGTGTATCAGTACTAAAGATCTCCAAACTTCAAAATATTGAAACTTACTTGAAAGTTATCTTTTTTTTAAGTTGGCACTTTAATACTATTTAAGGCTCTCGTTGATTTCATGTTTCCTTCTCATTTTACTATTACTCGTTCTATTGAGAGTGTGTTTATTTTTACATACTAGTACTATTCCATATGTACTAACGTACCCTTTGCTGGGGGCGCTGCATCTTTAATGGATGTAGGTGGTTCCACAGCAGGCTGTATTGATTAGTGATGGTAGTACACCCTCTCCTCAGCTGACTTGGTGAGCCCCCTTCATATCGCAGTCTTGTATCTCTTGTCCTCCATGTATATTGTTTTGAGGTACAACAAGAGCCTTGTTGCCGATACTATCACGCTACTCTTTTTGTATATATTAGAGGCTCCGTAGACATAGTGCGGGTTGTACCCTGGTTATGGGGAAGTCAAACTATTAATGTTGTAATTATATCACACGTTCCACTTCTAAACTATGAATGTGTAATATATTATTTTGGTGACTTATAAATGGCGTAATTATTGGTAATTAATTTGGTATTGTTCACATAATCTTCTCAGTCTAATTAACGAGAATATATCTTCTCTTTACTCATAGGTATGTTCGAGTAGAAGGCATTATACATGCTTGCTTGGCCGGGTTATCTCAGTTGAGCACCGGTCGCGCTCCCCAAGGTCGGGGCATGACACAAGAATGCCCTGATTAAAGTATTAAGTGAAGCTTATGTGCCTACCAGTATCACTAGCGGGGAGATGCTAACATGGTAGGATAGGTACTGGA